>JAEIHY010018415.1:0-26592 GCA_018904565.1 Drosophila tsacasi
TTTCTTAATGTTACTATGTTGAAAATATTAATTTTAGAGCATTTTTTGTGGTTTTTGCCGAGATAGTTTTCAGAGATACTTTTCAGACAATAGCCCATATAAAACAATTTTAAACTTGAAAATTAATATCGCTTACATTTATCGTTTATCCTAATTTTGTAAACCTGAGAATCATAATATTTTATTTTCAAGCTGAGAAGAAGCTTTGAAGTTTAACGGCCACCTTAAAATAAGCGACATAAATAATACCGCATTTCAAGACTTCATGTTTGGTATTTTTTGGTACATTTAGTACATCAGCTGTTATTCCGGCTACGGCCCAAGCACGCCTCAGCAATAAAAAAGAATAAAACCGAAGGTGTGGTAATTGGAACAACCAGATAAATAAGTAAATTTCAACGTATTAGCCAGGTAATACTTTCCCTACAAGCATTCACAATTGCTCCATTTATAAAGCAGCTAGAAATATATTCAATTCAAGTGAAATAATAAGCATACCTAATTCCATTAAAATTTCATATCATATTTAACCAGAACTGCTATATAATTATGTGCATAGACATACATATAGGTACATTCAATTGTGATAAGAAAGCGTCGTCTGCATGACGCATCCATTGGAGGCGCTAACGGTGGTTTCCATTGATTTTTCCACAGAAACGAGGGGCACGGAACCCAATCCCAAGTACAAAATGGTCGCCATTCAGCTGTTTAACGAGATCGGCAGCATCTTTCGCAATGTGAGTTTGAAACGGCTTCTTAATAAAGTTGACCTTTACCTATGTAACTATTTCTTTGATTTGGTCAGACGCCCACATATGCTCTTGTGCTGGAGACCCTGCTGCTCATTGCCGTGATTTGGCTGCTGCTGCACAGGCGAGGCGCCGGCAGCGGTCGTCCTCGGCGGCTGACAAAGGAGGAGGAGGATCAAATCATAGCCAACTACACGCCAGAGCCTCTGGTGGCGGACACGGATCCCAATCATCCGCTGCTCCGCACCCGAATCGTTCAGTCAAAGGTGGGAAAGCGCATTACGGTTGATGGACACGACTGCCTGAATCTGGGCTCCCACAACTATCTGGGCTTCCTCGAGGACCAAGAGATTCTGGAGGAGTCCTGCAAGACGCTGCGCAAGTACGGCGTGGGATCGTGCGGACCGCGCGGCTTCTACGGCACCATGGACGTGCACCTGGACCTGGAGGACCGCATAGCCAAGTTCATGGGACTGGAGGAGGCCATCGTGTACTCATATGGCTTCTCGACGGTGGCCAGCGCCATTCCCGCCTATGCCAAGCGTGGCGATATTATCTTTGTGTACGTCTCACAGTCATTCTTATCCTTGAAAGGTGACGCCTAAAGCTTTTCTTTTTTCGCCAGCGATGAGGCTGTGAACTTTGCCATTCAAAAGGGTCTGGATGCCTCGCGCAGCACGATAGCCTTCTTCAAGCACAATGATGTCAAGGATCTGGAGCGCCTGCTGATTGAGCAGGAGAAGCGAGACCAGAAGAACCCCAAGAAGGCACTGAAGACGCGGCGTTTCCTTGTCGCCGAAGGCATCTACATGAACACGGGCGAAATATGCCCGCTGCCAGAGCTGGTGTCCCTGCGCCAGAAGTACAAGCTGCGCCTGTTCATCGACGAGAGCATCTCCTTTGGCACATTGGGCCAGGGCGGTCGCGGAGTCACAGAACACTTTAATGTGGATGTAAGTAGGAAAAGGTTGAAAGAAAAAATTAATTATACATTGGGTTCAACTCCAGCGCGATGAAATCGATCTGATCTCAGCCGGAATGGAGGGATCGATGGCCACTATTGGTGGCTTCTGCGTGGGCTCGCACTTCATAGCCGAACACCAGCGCCTCTCTGGTCTGGGTTACATCTTCTCGGCCTCGCTGCCGCCCATGTTGACCCAAGCGGCCATCTCTGCGCTGGATCGTTTCGAGCGGGAGCCCCAGCTATTCCAACAGTTGCAGGACAAGGCCAAGATGCTTCACCGGAAGTTTACGCGGTTCACAAAGCTCATCATCCGCGGCAACGAATTGTCCCCGGTAAAGCACTTGTATTTAGCTACGCCACCTCAGAGCTATGAAAGGGAGTTGGAATTGCTCACCGAGTTGGCCGATAAGGTAATTTTCGTTAATTTTATTTAGCTAAAAACCCAGTAATTCCTTTTTTGGCTTTCGCAGTGCATAGCTCGGGGCGTGGCCGTTGTGCAGGCTGCCTATTTGAAGGATAGGGAGCGTCACCAGGTGCGTCCCAGTATTCGCATAGCCGTCAACCGCCTGCTGGAGGAAACGGATATCAACGAGGCCTTCGAGACCATTCAGAGTGTTTCCAGCGCCCTGCTGGAAATCTAATTGAATATAAATAGGTAAAAATGTGGGAGTAAAAAGGCCTTCCGACAAGGGCCTTCTTGCAAGGTTCGCGGACATTTTCCTTTTGAAAATACATATATTTTTTCACGTCCAGTTCAGTATGTAATATTTGAGCACAACTACTACTAGCCTTGCACCTGCTATCTGCTCACATGTTTGGCATTTTATTAAGCACTAGAGTTAATTGCAAAGGTTCCAAGGTTCAGATAAGGGCTGGCCAAATAAAACTATTAGGTTTATTTGTAATCCACCTGAGTTTTAATGGGTCAATATCTCAGTTTCAAACTTTTATGGTTTTGAGAGTGGTAAAGTTTGATATTCTGAAGACAAAAGGTGAGCAAAGCATTAATGTACTTTGGTTTTGTATTTGCAAGTCCCCGATATATGAAGGTATATAGGTTTTATCTTTGTACATAAAAGCCTTATTTTATCTACGAAGGCGTGTGAAGTTCATATTTGATTGTATCATACTTAGATAGTTTTTACTGACTTCCAAATTATTCAAAAAAACACCATGCCCAGGGAGTGCGACAGTGTCGTAGATTTGGGTCTTTGTTGAGGTGTGCTAGAATGTAAGTCGAACCAGATATTAGAATTAAGAATACACCCATTTATGCGGCTTTTCGCTATAACGGCCCTCTTCAATTTTGGCGCGTTTTCGCTTTACGGCCTAAAAGTTTTGCTATAACGCCCAAAATCTTGTCACGACATGTATTTTTGATTTAATTTTAGTAAAATAAAAGGATATAATCAATTTTAAATTATAGAATATGGTTAGGTTAGGTTCCACCGTTAAGCGAGGTATTGGTGTGTAAGGTTGGAACTTTAAAATTGAAACAAATATTCCTTGTAATGATCGCCATAAATTTACAGGCGGCTTGATTTCGGTATCAATTTTTTTTTTAAGCTTAGAATATTGTAGACTATTTTTGATAAACAGTAAAATGATCACTTTAAAATTATGTAAATATTTTTTGAATGATTTGATTTATTTTCTAAGTGAAACCGCAATCACTGTTTTTCTCTTATAACCAAGGGTAATCATTGAATTTACAGTACCTCAGTTCACCTATGTATGCCTATGTAAATGCCTAATAATCATAAAGCTAATCACTATACCAAGTAGGTGAATAATAATATAAATTACATTGATTCCCAAGACAACGTGACAGAACATTCCCGTTCGTAACCCTTCGACATTCAAAATCAGGCATCTCAATACGTTGCTTTAATGAACTTGACAACGACGACCCATGAAATCATGATGTTTTGCACATAACGCTTGAATGCCGGCTCACCGACTCACCGGCTCCCTGGCTCACTCACTGGCGATCGGCAATCAGCAATCAGCAGTCGGCGGCAATTGGGCGTATACTTATTATATATTATTTACACAAATACAACTGTACTTTGGAGCCACCAGTGCGAGTACGCAATATTTGGCGACGAAAACATGCATTGTTGTTTACATGCCCGGCGAGGAAAAGCTGCCAAACAGCTGTTCCGAAAGCTCATGTCCGCGTCGGAACTTTTGAGTTGGACTGCAGCTGATGGGGCGTCACAGTTCCGAGTGGACAGGCAGCGTCTTCGCTTCGTTCTTTGGTCCGAGATCTTCTGGCGCTGCTCCCCTCCCGTTCCGACATGGCGGAGGTTAAGGACATTGAGAAGCTGTTTGAAACCGACGGCTACCTGCGGTCCCATGAGCATGAGATCCGTCGCAGGTGAGTGGCAACAGTGGCGCCCCAAAAACGCCGCTTCGTGTGACCCCAAGGTTGCAATGCCGCTATGCCGGCTCGATGATAAGTGATAAGCGGACTTGACTCGGCCTCCAGCTCCGGCTGCATAACCAAACCATATCAGCCTCTGGCCCGGAGTGCCCTCGCTGCGGGGTGACATGCAGTTTGCGGTTGGAAAAACTGCGTTTGCAATGTCGAATGAAGGTCGTCGGTGTTTGCCGCCCTCAGTGTGTGTGTTTTAATTAGTGTGTGTGCACCGTGCTGGTGTTTGTTAAACTAATTTTATAAAGCGTGTTCTTTGTGTATCTGCTGCGTGCTGCCGGCGTGTTTGGAGCACGGATGATCTTGGCCTTGGTGGCCTTTTCCGTGTTCGTCCGAATCGTGTCAGCGGTGCGTCAACCCGATTCCTATTTTTACACCTTCGATGCAAATTTAACCGCTTGGCAGTTCTTCCGTTTTCATGGGATTTGTTTTGATTTCCCTCTGTTTGTTGGAGGTTTTCGACATCTTTACAAGATTTTAAATCGGATTTTTATAGTTAATCACCTTAAGTAGTTGCTATAAAAGCCCAGTATAGCCAAGCCACGTAGTGTCACTTGCTAGTCACTATTCTCTTCCTGATATTTTCTGAAGATTGGCGCCAGACACTCAACACAGATGAGCTTATCGCTTCAGCAAAGAGCTCAAAAAGCTAAGGTAGTGCGGGGACATTAGGTTTACTTCTCTAGTTCTCTGCTACTTGTTGATTGCATCTGTACTTGACCAGCCTTAACAGCCGAAACCATTATAACAAATCGAAGTATCTATCTATAGGAATATCTGCACCTCAAAAATGTTATTTTATTTTATTTAATGTGCTTAAATGGATAGGTTTTAGCCATTCAGACACATAAATATAAGGCAATGAATGCCAGAAAATATATTTTGCTACGAAATATTAATTATTGATTAAACTAGTTTCAAATCTCTTTATTTTTGGCATCAAATTTAGTAGCTATATCCTATACATACATATATAGCTATATAATTCCTAACTCTTAGATATCCAAAAACTATAAACCATATTTACAAACATGTAATTTTTTACTGCTCTTTCTCTGAAAAGCAAATCTTTAAATGAAAAATTCTAAAAAAAAGGATAATTGAAAATATTTTTTGTTAAATAATCTTACGTAATAAATTATTATTACTAATAATACATAACATATTTTTTCTAGTGTCAAAAATGGTAAATAATTAACACATTTTTTATTCCGATTCTAAGAGATATTCTAATTGCTTCAAATTTATAAATTATGTCAAAGGAACAGTAGGATCAGAGGGTATACAAACTTTATTAAAAAAAAAAAAAAAAAAACAGCTTTGTAATTGGACAAGATAATTTTCTTAAATAATTTAAAATTAGAATTCTGTTTCTGTGTTTTGTAACTATTTTTTATTTAAATATTTCGGAAATACCACTTTGTACGAGTTTATGTGGGTTTTATCTATTTCGAAAAGATGGCTATCTGGAATATAGGATTAAATATATCATAAAAGAGTTCACTTGTTTCAGAGGGTTAAATATTTGATATTATTACCTCATTTCCAATATATTCTTTGTTACAAAAAAATTATGCTAGCCTTTAATTTTATATTAATTGTTAGCTCTTAATAATAATAATAATAATAAAATGTTTCTCACACAGACACGGTGTGCTTCAGGACTGGCTGAAAAGGATTAACCAGGGCGAAGGTGGACTAGAGCAGTTCTCTCAGGGCTACAAGTACTATGGCCTCCATTTTCAACCCGACAACTCGGTGATAGCCCGTGAATGGGCACCAGGAGCCAGGGATGTCTATCTCACTGGTGATTTCAGTAAGTTCTCCTGCTCTTCGAATGTAGCCGATCATTTAGGGTAATCGCATAACTGATTCCCTGCAGACAACTGGCACTGGGAGTCCCATCCCTTCAAGAAGCTCGACTTCGGCAAGTGGGAGCTTCACCTGCCCCCCAATGCGGACGGCAGTCCACCCATCAAGCACTTGAGCGAAATTAAGGTGATCATTCGCAACCATTCCGGCCAGTTGCTGGACCGTCTTTCGCCGTGGGCCAAGTACGTGGTCCAGCCACCCAAGTCGGCCAATCAGGGCGTCAACTACAAGCAGTACGTGTGGGAGCCGCCGTCCTACGAGCGCTACCAGCGCCAGCATCCCCGGCCGGCCAGGCCAAAGTCCCTGAGGATCTACGAGTGTCACGTGGGCATCGCCTCGCAGGAGCCTCGTGTGGGTAGCTACGACGAGTTCGCCGACCGGATCGTGCCGCGCATCAAGCGCCAAGGCTACAACTGCATCCAGGTGATGGCTATCATGGAGCATGCCTACTATGCCAGTTTCGGCTACCAGGTGACCAGCTTCTATGCTGCCTCCAGTCGCTACGGCAATCCGGAGCAGCTGAAGCGTATGATCGATGTGGCCCACTCCCACGGTCTGTACGTGCTCCTCGACGTGGTCCACTCGCACGCATCTAAGAACGTGCAGGACGGCCTGAATCAGTTCGACGGCACAAACAGCTGCTTCTTCCACGACGGAGCTCGGGGCGAGCACTCGCTCTGGGACAGCCGTCTCTTTAACTACGTGGAATACGAGGTGCTGCGCTTCCTCCTGTCCAACCTGCGCTGGTGGCACGATGAGTACAACTTCGACGGCTACCGGTTCGACGGCGTCACCTCCATGCTGTACCATTCGAGGGGCATCGGCGAGGGATTCAGTGGCGACTACAACGAATACTTTGGCCTGAATGTGGACACAGATGCCCTCAACTATCTGGGTCTGGCCAATCATTTGCTGCATACCTTGGATCCGGAGACCATTACCATTGCGGAGGTGAGTGGGACAGCTTGGGAGCTTGGGACAATAACACATTTCCTCCTCCTTTTCCCAGGATGTTTCCGGCATGCCCACCTTGTGCCGCCCCGTTTCGGAGGGCGGCATCGGCTTCGACTACCGCCTAGGCATGGCCATTCCAGACAAGTGGATTGAGCTGCTGAAGGAGCAGTCCGACGACGAGTGGAACATGGGCAACGTGGTGCACACGTTGACCAACCGCCGCTGGATGGAGAACACGGTGGCGTACGCCGAGTCCCACGACCAGGCTCTGGTGGGCGACAAGACGATTGCCTTCTGGCTCATGGATAAGGAGATGTACACGCACATGTCGACGCTGTCGGATTCCTCGCTGATCATCGACCGCGGTCTGTCCCTGCACAAGATGATCCGGCTGATTACGCACGCCCTGGGTGGCGAGGCCTACCTGAACTTTATGGGCAACGAGTTCGGGCATCCGGAGTGGCTCGATTTTCCGCGAGTCGGCAACAATGACTCGTATCACTATGCCCGCCGGCAGTGGAATCTGGTCGATGACGAGCTCCTGAAGTACAAGTACCTCAACGAGTTCGATCGGGCCATGAACGAGCTGGAGGAACGCTACGGCTGGCTGCATTCCGGACCCGCCTACGTCAGCTGGAAGCACGAGGGCGACAAGATCATAGCCTTTGAGCGCGCCGGCCTGGTGTTCGTCTTTAACTTCCATCCGCAGCGGAGTTTCACCGGCTACCGCGTGGGCACCAATTGGGCCGGTACATACAAGGCGGTGCTCTCCTCCGACGATCCGCTCTTTGGTGGCCACAACCGCATCGATGCCAACTGCACGCACCGCTCCAACCCCGAGGGCTATGCCGGCCGAAGCAACTTTATCGAGGTCTACACCCCGTCGCGCACGGCCGTGATCTATGCCCGCGTCAGCGACTAGCCGTAGTCGGGATCTGCGCCGGACAACAGATTCCGGAACGAATTTCAGCCTTAGTCATAGTCTTTGTTAATGTTACGAATCGGAAAATTGCCATCGTTGAAATATATATGCACACTGAGGTATAGTTTTCTAAAATCAATCTTAAAGGGGTACTTATTGGGGAGGAGGGAATATTATAAAAATCTAATGAAGATACCCAAAGCTACGAGGGCTGAAAAGTAGCTTTCCCACTGCTCAAGGAGAGGTGCTATGCAACCTTTGACAGCACCGTCGTGGAGCTTACTCCTCCCACTCTCTGTACGTGGTATGATCAAGTTTCTGCGAAGCTCAGTGGCGGCTTGACAGTCAATCGCAATGAATCCTCCGATCGCTCCCGCCTCCAAGTGCGAAATCCGCTCTGTTTTACGTTTTTCCATTGCGAAATCGATGAAACCTGTGAACATTTACCGAGAATTGACTAAAGTGTACGGGGAAAACTGCATTGCTGTCCAATAAGTCCTTTTGTGGAGTAGAGAATTTAACAGCGGCCGAAAATACGATCAGGATCACGTCAGCTGTGACGAAGAAGTTAAAACCACTTGCTGGCGGTGGAGTTCTTCGAGTCGGGCCACCAAAAGTGGATTATGAGGCTCAAGAAATGTATTGACAGAGAAGGTGATTATGTTGAAAAATAGACAATGAATATACCTTTTCAATGATATATAATAATACATTAATAAATCATGTTGTACTGTCGAAAAAAAAAATAGGGAAAGTTACTTTCTACATAGCCCTCGTATCATCTTTTCTGATTATTATAATGTTTGAATTTTACATTTATTGTAATTAATAGCGTTGTGTTCATAAATATGGAAACCTACAGAGATTAAAATTGATTCCACCTTCGTTTGCTTTACAAAAGCATTTCAGAGTAATCCATGAGTTAGAGGATTAATTTCTTTTTTACAATTAAGCTTAAGATTAAATATTAAAAGTGTGTGAAAATTAAGAAATAAGATTAATCGTCGCTGCTCGACGACTCCTCAGAGCTTGTATCCTGATGGCGTCGTCCCCTTCTTCTTGGTGGTGGCGCCTTCTTGCTGGCTGCCGGCTTTCGACCCTTCTTCGGCTTGGGCCCGCGACCTCGTTGTTGAGACTCCACCTCGGAGGAAGTACCGGGTTCCGCAGATTGACTCGGATTCGGGTTGACCTGCAGGCACTCGTTGAGTCGGTTCTCGAACTCGGTGACGACGGCCTTGAGCTCCGGCTTGGCCAACTTGCTGGTGTTGTTGATAATCAGCTTGAAGGACTGATAGACCTCATCGACCTGCACCTTGTCCTTGAAGTGCTGCAAGTTGTCGATGAGCTTGTTCACCGACCGCTCGTTGTAGCTGAGCAGGCTCAGGCAGTAGGCAATGTCGCGCCACTGGCGCTCCACGCGCGTCACCGGGAAGCGGAGGCAGAGCTTCTCCACGAGAGTCTCGATCTGGCGGTCCTTCTGGATGAGACCCAGAATGTAGGACATGGTCGTGCGGTACTTATCCTCGTCCAGATTCAGGTTGATGTCGCCCAGCCGCGAGATAATGTCCGGCAGAACGTTGTACAGAATGTTGGACTTGTTTGCGATCTCCTTGAAGAACTGCTTGGTGATGTTGCGAATCTCCTCGTTCTCGTCCACGATGCAGAGCGCCATGTCGGCGATCTGGCCCTTCACGCGTATCATCTCGTTGAGGATGAGGTGGGACAGCATCTTCACGGCGGTCAGCCGCAGCTCGGTGTTCGATTCATGCAACTGGGCGTAGAAGTGCCCCGTCCAGGGCTCGATGATGTTCGGAAAGCGGAATGTGAGATCCGACAGGCCCACCACCGTGTTGCACTTGATGCGGATGTTCTTGGTCAGGCTGAGGATGTTCATCAGGAAGCTCATGTTGGTCTCGCAGAAGCGCGACGACACGGTCATGAGGCGGGCCAGGGTCAAGGTGGCTGCCTGCTGCAGCTTGGCATCGCGAAACTCGCCGGGTTTCTGGCACACCGTCTTGATGAATCGCGACAGCTTAGACAGCAGGGCCTTGGGGTTGTACAGCAGCATGTCCTCGCCAATGCTATGGATCTCCTCGGCGATGTTGTCCTCGGCCGTGGCCCCGACCAGATCCTCGTCCGGCTCCTGCTGGGGTTCCGCCGTCACGCCGGACAACCGCTTGCGAACCTCCGTGGCGGAGACGTTGAGAGTTTTCCTGTTGCTAAGCAGAGGCGGTGACGGCTTGTTCCGATTATTCCGCTCCTCCTGCGCCGTCAGCTCCTCGCGGTACTTCATGTTGTTGTAGATGTCCATGTCCAGGAAGATCATCTCCTTGATGGTCATGTAGCCAATGCAGAACACGAAGCGGGAGACCAAATAAACGGGCATCATCATCTTGCCCCGCTGGAGAGTGGCGTTCGGTGTCAGGCGCTGAGTCTTCGTGAGGTTTTGAGTCTGCGTGAGGGTTTGAGTCTGCGAGCAGGGTATCTCCGTCGGCGGTTGCGAGCACAAGTCGTTCTCCTTATCCGCCACTGCAGCCGGTGAGGGGGCCACAGTTGTCACATCTTCCGCATTGAGCAGCCAGCTCTCGTTGAACCGCTTGATCAGCGCCTTCACCAGCTGCTGCGAGATCACATCCGGCGCCTGGCATAGCTTGTAGAAATACTCGAACACGCTCATGGCCAGACCGTCAAAGTCCGACAGCTTCTGGTGGAAAAAGAAGTCCAGGAAGAGGCCGGTGATCTTCACCACGAACTCAGAGTCGCTGTCGTGCCGCTTGTAGAACTTGGCATTGCTGTTCGACTTGATGGAGTTGACCAGCAACTGAAGGCAGCCGGTAAAGAGGCGAGGATCGCGGCGCACCCTCGCCCCGACGGCAATGTCCTCGATAATGGTAGTATTTGCCGAAGCAATGGTTGCCTTGGAATCTGAGGCCATGATCAGAAGCTGCAGAGCGAGGCGCGACTCGGCCGCAGTGGTTCCCTCCAGCTTGAGGGTGAAGCGCTCGAAGAGGACCTGAATGACCAAGGCATCGATGTCGCCAGCGGCTATCCACTCGGCCATTACCGATTCCATGGCCGTGTAGTGGCCATACTCGATTTCCGAGAGGAATTTCGACAAGTTCTGCACCACCCGGATGGCGTGAACGCGTCCCGTTTGGTCTGTGGTAAAAAGCACCCGCTTGTATGCGTTGGAGACGGCGTCGCGCTTCTCCTTGTCCGAGGACCACACGAGCTGCAGCATCCGCTGCATTCCCGACTCGGTGCCGTGGATACCGAACATGTAGCCCGTGGTAAAGAGGTCCACTGCCTCGAACACGTCCGTGTTCGTCTTGGACATGAGCAGCTCGTGGAGTTTGGGGAAAGCCGATGTCATCAGCACCGCAAAGTCGATGCTGTCCTTGAGGAACTGCACCGTCGCGATCTGCTGCAGCATCTCCTCGTTGCTCTGCTTCAGGCCGGCGGCCACCAGGTGATATGTCTTCAGCAGGGCCAGAACGTACACGCAATGCTCATCGTGCTTCAGCTGGGAGCTCAGAGCCTGGTTGCCGGCCAAATAGTCGACCTTGCGCACCAGCACAATCACCTCCTTGTAGTTCTTCTCGCGCATCATGGGCACGATCTTCTGCAGCAGGGCCTCGTCGCTCTCCTCCTTGTCGAACTGCATGTCGGGGAACTTTGTGAGGTTCTCCTCGATGAAGGGCAGCAGATCGGGGGCCAGGGTACCCCACTCCTCGTTCAACTGCTCCTGCTGCTGGCGCTCCTCCTGCAGCACCTCGTCGAGCTTCTCCATGGCCTCCACTTCCTTTGCATGCTTGGCGCGTAGCTCCTCGGTGGACAGCTTGCTGGAGAAGGGATTACTTTCGAGCGCGGACTTGATAAGTTGCATGGCGGCACGCCGCACCAGCGAACTCTTGTCCTCCAGCCTGCCGATGGCCTCGCTCAGCACGTTGATGATGAAGTTAAGCGGAATGGCGTGCTGCACCTTCAGGTGATGCCATATGCTCAGCACCTTGGAGCGCACGTGCGCCGATACGTCGCAAATGTGGGCCAACAGATGCTCAAGGAACTCGTTGCGTATGTCCTTCAGCTCCTGGCTGAGTCCCTCAGACGTCAGTTCGCTGATCACCGTGTCCCCAATGATCTGCAGCACACAGTTCCGCAACGTATGCGACTGGCAGTCCAGCAGATCATCGGCCAGCTTCGCCAGATGCGGAATGATCAGCGATGGCGCTATGTTCGAGAACTCGGTCAGGAAGTTGGCAAAGTGCTTGGACACCGCCGAGTCGGAGCTATCCAGCATCAGGGCGTCCACTATGCCCTTGATCAGGATCGAGAAGACCGACGAGATGCCGTACTCCTCGTGCAGAAGAAAGATACCATTGGCGACAGAGACGGCTGCGTGCTCGGTGCCGCGCAGGATCTGCAGTATGCGGACCGGAAAGGTCATGGCATGGTTGAAGCGCTTGATAGCGGTGCCCAGGATCTGGAAGATCGTCTCGAAAACGTGCCGGTTGTCGTTGCGCACCGGCAGCAGCTCCAATGTCCGATAGCAAATGTCACAGAGCATCGAAACGAAATCTTCCTCGGCGACGGGCGGATTCCATAGTTTCTCGAGGGAACACTGCATCACGTTGAACAGCTGGACAAGGAACTTACCGCGCTTGACGTCCCAGTCGGGAAAGTTCTCTATCGATTGCTCCGCCTGCTTTCCGCGCTTCTTCTGGGCGTTGAGTTGGCCATCGCGCTGTGCCTGATGGAAGCAGTGGTCGATCTTTCGTACGATGTTCACCTGCAGGTAGAGCGTCATCTTGGTCAAATTCAGGTATCTGTTGCGTTGCTGGTTGCTCATCGGCTCGCTGGCGGTCAGCAGCGGCTGCAAGTCCTGCCCCAGGTTGTCCACGGTCAAGTAGAGCAGGTCGAAGGCCCGCATAAGGTTGCGAATGGTGGATTCACTGTTGCCCTGGGCTTCGATTATTGAGTAATAGGTGTCGAAGTGCTCGAAGATGTAGAACGGGTCTGGCAGGCGGGCCTTCCGCTTGCATTCCAACAGCTTTTGGGAGATATCAGCGTTGCCGAAGATCTCCTTCACGTAGTACTGATCGCCGCAGCTGTTCACCAGATCCGTGGCGTTGAGCGGCAGCACGAACTGGAAGTCCTGAGTTTCTTCCATCGTTTGCTTAATTAATTGAATTTAACTGAATATAGCGTTTGTTTTTCGTTTTTTCTTGGTGGCGTCCTAGTGATGTCAAATCTTGGCGGCAGAATCCGCCAGTCGGATCGATCACCGTTTACCGCCAGAGTTGCCAGAACGATACAAAAATATCGATAACATCGACTGTACTAAAATATTGCTGTATTGCTGAACTAAAAAAAGTCAGTCCCGCAGAAAGCTATGTTTTTTTTGTAAATACAATTTCTGGTCGCATCTAGATTTCAGACTTCAAAAATTCAACCTTTGTACATTTTCTTTAAAATCAATATCTTACCGACAGTCACAGCTGTTTTGGTGCCAACAAAACACATCACTTGCAAGAAGTGCTGTGAAATTACCCACTATAAGTTGAACTTATCAACACTGTTCTGTCGTGCTCCAATAAAATTATTATAAACCAGCAGAGATTACCCGCTGATAAGATATAATAGCTAAGGTTGATCGGGCTTCAACTAGGCGTCCTGACTGACCAGTAAAGTGAAACACTTTCAGGTCCACGTGTGCTTTTAGGTTGCAGGCTAAGTTCGCTGTATTTAAGAACGCAATTGACATTGACGGTTGCAACGAACTGCAACAAGTGGAATTTTCGGGTTTAAATATCTAAAAAGCGGGTAAACCAATAACCCTTAGACAAACGTGAGTATTGCATTCTAGTTTATTGCCAGTTGGGTTAACTTAACTTTATTCCAAACTCCCTGTGTGCAGTGGAAGTCTTTACACTGGACGATTTCGACGACGACTTCGCAATGGATTTCTGGAGTATTTTCTTCTTTTTTGTACTGACCTTCCTGGTCATGAGTTGCTGTGGATATTGCTGCACCAGCAGGCGCCAGGGCGCTGTTCTGTCCAGTAAGTACAGCCAATAGATAGATAAATTAAATAAAACCCCCGCGATGAGTCATTTCACCACCCCACCATCAAATAAACAACAAAAAGGGAGGAGTTTTTCTGACTGAAAAAGAGCAAATATTCATGTGTGCGTGGGATTATACTGATTATATTTGTATATTCGTGCTAAGTAGTGATTAATGATTGGAGAGAGAGCCAGAGAGCAAGTTTCTTGGCAATTTTTAATGTTTATGCTTCTCCCCTGATTCGTAAACAAAATCAATTAGGCTCGCGAGTTTATTTAATTAATGTTATCAGCATGTGACAAAAGTTTAATTATCTAATTAAGTTTATTTCCGAGCTATCACATTTGAAATTTTATCTTATCAGTTTAGTTTTTTTTTTCACAGGCTTTTCCACAAAAGCCACTGGAGCTTACTTTGTGGATAGCAGTCAAGTTTTGACATAAAAAAGGTTATCTATGGATACCAATAGTAACTGCACAATTTTCCATTTTTTCGTGAGTTTTTCCTGAACCAGAATTTTCCAATTATCATATTTATCACTATAATCTATATTAGAATTAATTCTGATAGCGTTATCTATTGTTTTGCTATTTATTTATACTCTTTATCATGTCTATAGAGCTTCTTTATTGTTAAAAGACCTCCAGCTACCAGTCCATATTGGTTTTACCTGAGATTTACTATTTATTATTAACTAAACATTATAAACTATGCTTTTCGGTACTTCTTTTTCTCTAAAATAGCGAACAGTTCGCACATAGTAACAAAATCCTTAAAAAAAAAATGGTCATTATCTAAAGCTTTTCTATTGAAATTAATATCTTTTATTTATACAGACTTGGCTTTTTCTATTAAAGACCATTTTGCACCACACAAATTTGATGTACTTAACTAACAGCAACTTTATTAAAATATTGTCAAATACCTTATGCTCCATTTTATATTTCTGACTAGGGAGTCACATTTGATTACCCAAATTTCACCATAAAATGGGCCTTACTTTGATCCCTTCTAGTTTCAGTAATTAAAAGGTTGCCCAGTGACTCATTTTCGGTAGCGCTTCATCGATAACAGCGTGATTTATTTATTTTTATACAGATAAGGCAACTGACAATTGTATCCAGGGCATATAAAATGTGCCTTCTGCAGTATTCACCTGAACTCTAAACCGATCGCGTCGCTCACCCGAATAAACGAAAACTTTAAAAATGGGTTATAACTACTTTGATGTGTGGTTCCCCATTATGATGGTGTTCTTTCTAGTGGTCTTGATCCTGGTTCTGCTGGGGGTCCGTCGAGCCCGTCAGCTTCGGATGGCCAGCGCTACTGTGATTAGAGATGGTGAGAGCAAGTCGTTAAATAACCATCACGTCGTGATAATCGTCGGTCAAATCTGCGGTTGTGGGAATAATCACTTCAGAGAGCCCAGGCTATCAAAATCTAATCGCGGTGTCTTTAAGTACCCGAAAACTAAGTCGCCATTTGCATTGGGCGCCTCTTGTTCCTGATTATCGCCTTAATTTACAAATCGTTAATGTTTCCCATTCCATCAATTGTTACCATTCTCGGCAATCTGTGTTTTTTTATCAAACGTTTGACGTCAAGCCCCAGTGGGTTCTTCTTCTTTTAACCGGTATGATATTAAATTATATTTACTGGTGTTAAATTAGGCGATATGGCGTTGATAAGATGCCCCAAAAATAGTTCAGAGGGAAAAGCCTGAATTCGAAGAGGTTTTTCAATTAGGTAACCGCAAACAAGTTTGTTTCTTTTTAGTTGGAAGGGCATTATTTTGAAGAAGTATAGAATATGGAACTCCACGATGTATTTTTGGTCTTTAGGTTCTGCCTTTAAAATCTCACGAAAACAGCTCCTTCGTAAATGAACTGGTTTTCTTGTTTCTCTTGCTATCACCCTTATTTTTATTTGAAGAGAAAGACATTCTCTTTTGTTATTGCTGGTACATTGCAGACAGACCGAGAAAGACAGAGAAAGCTTTCCAGAAGGGTAGCGAACTCAAGGGAAGGTAAACTGCTTTTATAGGAAGGAAGCAAAATGAAATACCCGAACTGAGAGGATTATTCAAGTCCACTGGGAACCCATACCTTACGGACTTTCTTGCATTTAAAAAGATAACATTAAAATTCTCGTTCCATTTATAGAAGGAAACTGCTCCACCAAGTTCATACACCTTTAGGATGACTGTACTTGAAGCAGTCCATATTGTATAACCATAGGTTTTTTTTGCCTTGTGGGCGATATATGAGACACTTTCCTCGACAGATTGTAAACAATGGCTTCTGTTGGCTGAGTACTTCAGACAGACAGGTTTTTATTTCCTTTTGTTCCGCTGAAAAGTCATTATTGGCAGGAGGGAAGACCGATGTTGGCCGGTGCTTTTCCTTCTCGTCTTTTATTTATTTACCCTGGCTAGCGACTGGCATCGATAAGGAGTAATTAAATTATTTGATTGCTGCTGACGTCCGTGCGGATCGCAGATTTGTGGGAATCGCATGCTCTGGGTAATCGCATGCTTCGACACGAGCTGATGAGGATCCCCCAGAAGTCATAAATTTCGGATGGAAATCGAAACCTAATTTTTCTTTTGATTGATGCGGACTATTGACGCAGGTTTCAAGCTGTAAATACAATGTCCACTTGAGAACTTTTATGATTCCCCCCGATTCTATGCTAGCTTTTGGGTACGGTATCAGGACTATATGGCGTCTTTAAGACGATTAAACGAGGCAGCGCGTCACCCGAACGAAGGGGCGCTAATCTTATCGGTATTTCAACCCACTGCCTTCGGGCTGGGTCTGTGAGTGATCCGACGAGTGCCTGTTGTAGTCTGTGAACTCTTACAAAAGTCGGCGAGGAGTCTCCTCCAGTTCGCACTCATCGTTCAACGTCTGCGCAATGAACACGAGGAACGCATCGGCGTAGCTCCAAACTTTCGTCGAACCATCCCCAAAGAAGACTGTCTGCCAAATCGAATCTGTTAGTTAGTTAATTGTAATTAAAATAGTTGTAAAATCGAAACGATGCCGCATGTACCGGGTGAGAAGGATTTGGAGGTCTCCACGATCGTCCTGTGCTGCATATTTGTTGTGGTCTTTTGCGCCGTTCTGGTGCTCATAATCCGTTCGGCGATCCGTAAAAGGAATCAGCGGCTGGCGGACAAGGGCGTCATCGAAGCAAGTTAGTATCTCTAAGTCAAACAGGAGAAGTTCTCAGATTCGGTGCTGTCTTGTGTTTAAGCTACTGTGTATCTAAATCTTGGGTACTAAGTTCCTGTGTTTACAGTTCCTGTGTTTTAAGTTGCTGTGTTTAAAGTTCCTGTGTGTTTTGTTTGTCGAAAGCCACATTTTTTGTATTATAAATTATATAAAGTATGCTAATGTAATATATGTATTTGTAAAATCATTGTCTAAATTTGGTGTGTTTTTCTATTATTTATTTTAATTAAACAAGTTCAACAATAGTTTGTTGAAATTATAAGAGTTGTTGGAGAAACCAAGCGTGTATTAGCCAAGATCTCTACCTTTCGTTTGCTTTGAAAGATAATTCCTATTTTCCCAAGAGCCCAAAAGAAGGCTGCGGAAATCTCAGAATCGTTTTTAATTTTAATTCAACAAATAGTGTCATAGATCAAAAACCCAAAACAGATGTGTCTTTGAGTTAGATTTTTTTTTTTTAATTTATACAGACAACACAAAACATGTTTATTTTTCATCTTCGCCAACAGGGTGTTGATTATTTTTTTGCAGCCAGCTTTGCTTAAGTCTAGATTATTGGCTTGATACCAAGGCATTATTTTCTTTCGCTTGAAATCAACATCTGTTTCAAAGTTCTGGCCTTACCAAGTACCAACTTTATTTTTATTGGCCTAAGCCTTTTATTCGGTTTTGTGGCATCAAGTCGAGCAGTCCGGCGGTGAAGTTTATTTCTTTATTCTAAAAAAAAAAAACCTTAAATATTCAATGGGTGTTGAGGATTTTATATTTCCAATATTCTTGATCATTATGATGGGATTAGTATTTCAGGCCATTCTCATACGTTGCTACATGGCCATCAAGTACGTCATAAAGCGATTGAGATATTCAAGTGAGTAAAATGAGTGATTAAGCTGGGAATTCCGTTTCATTCAAAGCAGCAAGCTTGGTGTTTTCCCGCAAACAAAAACCAGTCTAAAGAGGAGTGAGCTGTTGAGCCATCCATTCTCTTGCTTACAAAATTTGCTGATCAGTCTATTTTCTGAGCTCGTTGCGGTGAGAAGTAAATCGTTTAGCATCTAATTTTGTAATATGCCTTACCAATTCGACGAAAGGGATCCGGATGCTGTTGGATACCATATATCATTTGGGACTTACAGGAGAGTTATAATTGGATTTGCCATTCTTTGGATTTGTGTTGCGTGTTTTTGGAAGTGTTGTCGCAAGTCCAAAAAGCATGAAGGTATGCATTAAGTCAGATTTTTACTTATATGAGTGAGACAAGCCCAAAGCAGTTCTTTTTCAAATGAAATTATATATATGTATATAGGAGGAGTGGACTTTGTTTATTTGGCTTGGTTTTGTGCTGATTCTCAAAGTGCTTCGCATTATTATTTTCTGGGAGACAGCCCTGGCCGCTCGCCAGTATCGTTTGTTTAAAGTTCTGATATTTGAGGCATATTCACCAAGACATTTCCATCGGCAGAGCTTAGCTTTTTTATGGAAGGAAGAAGCTGTTCATTCAGTTTTGTTCTTTCAAGACGAAAAGTAGTGCGTAAATTCGTTATTTTAAAATGGGAGATGCAGTGGATGTTATTAGAAACATACAGTTTGCAACATTAATAATATTTTTCACTTGTATTGTTATTGTCCTTCTGACGCTGTGTCGCTGCAAAAAGAAAGGTATGAATCTCTATCTTATCTACCAGATTAGTCAAGTTTGTTTTGCTTTTGCATCTGATGCCCTAAAACTAGGTATTTTATCTCCAATGAATGCCAGTTTTCTCTCGACGTTCATAGACAACGCTTGTAACTTAATAATGAATTATTTGTTGTATCCAGAACTAAAAGACACGTTTATTTCTAATAAAACTGTCTTTATTCTAATATTGGTGATCATTGTATTAATTATCCTTTATGGCTGTGTGGCGTGTTGTAATTGTTTGAGTGCAAAAGAAAAAAGTGATAATAAGAATAAGTGTAAGCTTCAAATCTTAGACAATCTTTATGGCTTCCGTTGTGTTTGTAGATTCTTCATTAAAATGACTAACAATGTAAATATGTTTCGCTATTTGAATTTGTCTGGATGTGGTTATAGAGTAAGATTGTTTCTGTTCAGTTTGGTTCTGCAGTTGGTGATATTCAGACATGGATAACTCTTACATTATTCTTCCGTGGACCACAAGGGATTTGCTTTTCAACAAATATTTCTTGGCCTTAGTCGTGCTTCTTGGCTTGATTATTATTTGGGATTTAGTAGCGTGTTTAAGTTTTTTCAATTGCAAGCCGAAAAAAGTTGAACAGGGAAGCTGTGAGTAAATCCCATGAACAGGAAAAACTTATTACGCAAATTGGTTAAATAATCTTATCAGTTTTATATTTGTTTTCTCTGTTTTTTCTGTAAAAGATGAACTCATGGGTTGTTTTTCCCTTAGTCAAGGGAGTCATTTATGAAGAAAGAGCTTTATTAAGTCCACTTAATTCCATCTTTATTAAAGTTTTTACTTATATTACTTCTCTAATGCATAGTTTATTTACTCATAGACGGTTAGTCTGCTATTGCTATATAGACTTTTAATTGAATATTCAAAACTATACTAACTAATAATTCAAAAAATACAAAATACTGATTTTTGCCTTAGGATAAGTATTTCATAAAAGCGTGCAAGTTTCACCGATCATGAGTCATACTATTTCTGGGCTCTCAGAACTCGATCTCTCCTTACTTTCTGGGGTATTTGCCTCATGTAAATAAACCTAATAATAAACCTAAGCAAAACTCGGGGAAAAAATGCTTGGGCCACCTGATAGCCACAACTGCATCTATTATATTCCCCCCGAACCTGTTTTCTTTTCATTATTTGATGTCGTCATCGAATGCTTCTGCGGTAGATTTATAAACTCCGTCTTGTAAAATGAGTGTTATTATGATTACGGTTATTCCCATAATATATCTCTTTGGCTTCCTATCGCCAAAGTTTATTTATGGATGAAATATTCAAGTCATTGTCTAGAAAAAGTGCACGATACGTGATTTTAGTTATCAGTTAAACGTGAAATTTTCTTATTTGGATTTGGAATACATGGAGATCTGGAATTTTAATCGAAAGGGGTAATTTGTTAAGGTAGAAAAAGGGATTAATAAATTATAAATATTGGTATTTGCTCTTAATTAGCTTGGACACAGGCGAATCATATCTTTATCAGTTAAGAAGCAGTCATAAACTGATTTGATTGAACCCTAGTTTGGTATCCTATATCTAAATAAGATTTTAAAAAATTATCCCCGATTTAAACTTACCCCTGTGGTGAAATACTTCCCAACAAATCCAGCATGTGACGTCCTATCTTGGTAATATTTGATTTTGGACTTGGAATATAGAGTGGGTAATGACTGGAGGGTTTTTTGTTATTATATTTGTGCAATATATATACTGATAACACTGACAGTGATTACATTTGCTAATGTGCGATGTGAATACCTTAATGCCAATCAATTAGTCGATATTACCAATGAGCTAATGGGCCATAGAAAGGATAAATGGGTTGACGTAAATCCTGAATTGCTGGGTCATCCGGTAAATGGATTACGTAAAACCCATTTAGTTGAGTTTTCGACGGTACTCCAGAATGAATGCCACCATTTTCGATGTGTTGTACCATATTTCGAAGCGACAGCACTTCATCTTGACGTTTCTGTTCCTTGAGGCGGGTATCCTATCGCTTTTGGTTGTCCTAGCAGTGCTGTATGCCTTAATCCTTGTTCGGACTTCGGAGGATTTTAATTTTCAATAAGGAGTGAATTATGGAGAACAACGAAACTCAGGTGACCTCGGGTTACCTGTTGGAGTCGTACAACCAGCAGCACCAGCAACCGGGTTCATTTCTCTACTTTGCTTTTCGCATCGGCATTAAGTTTTTTTTGCTGGCATTTATCGGTTTTGCACTATATTGGAAGCGTCGTCGGCCTCTCAACGATCCAAGTAAGTTGCGGAAAACAAACACTGGGACCAAACTCTGGGAGAACTGTGCGTTGTTATCACTGATAAGTGCTATCTTTATGAGAGTGCGATTGCCCTTTTCTTTTGGCCATTACGGGCACATTTCTCGATTGCCAATCCACCGTCGCCGTCTTTAGTTCTACGCTTCTGTTTAGTCTTTGTGCGCCGCTAACTCAGTCAGTACGGAGAAATCATGGATGATTCCGGCATCTATTGGATACTCTTCTTCACCTTCTCCGTCTTCTTCATGACCTCCGCCGCGGTCTTCCTTACACGAGGACGCACCCAAAGAGCGGCTTTGACCAAGGGTGCAGGTGTGTGTGTGTAGATGGAATAATTCCCTTATTAAGGCGATAACACTTTATGTGCATTATTTATAAAATAGTCAAAGGCTGATGTTGTGATAATTCTCACCTTGATCTGTTTAAAATGAACAGTGAAAATTAGAAAGCCAAAAGAAAGGGCCAAAAATACTATAGACACGAGTATGAAGTGGAATTTATTTATTAACTAATCAGTTATTTGGAGAACTCCCATTTCGGGGTGATAAGGCTTTTGTATTTATAAAATTGCCAAAGCTTTAATCAGTCGTATTCGTCGTCTCAGTGTGGTGACACGCGATCTATTCCATCAAACTAAAATTCGGCATGGAGCACTATGTGATTCCAATTATAGCATTCTCAGTATTCCTGACACTTGTCACTTTGATGATCAGCTTGCAGTACTGCCTGGTTAAGAAGTTCAGAGCGAGAGCAGCAAATGTTACATACGGCAGTAAGATAACAAGTTCAAGTGCAATTTTGATAAACTAATCAGATGGATGAAGGGGTTTGAAAGAAAGTGTGATTGTGATTGTGTCTTAAAGATTACGTTTAAGGACAGAATTAAAGGGAACAACGTGGTTGCTGATCAGTGAACTCCCTTTTTGGGTGAAATAAGTTCAGAATTAAAAGATATTAGAGAACACATCCCTATTATTATTACTCAGTTGAAATTGTCTTTCCGATCGAAATGGAAAAGAAGGAAAAATAATTATATTAGCGAGGGAAAAGATTGTCTAATGGATTACTTCATATTTACTTATCTTTTGTGTTGTTTTCACTGTGATCACATTCTTTTGGTCTCTTGTAAAGTGGCAAGAGAATAAAGTATGAAAATACATAATAAAATTTAGGTTTAAAATTGACAAATGACAAATGACAATTGGGCGGTGAACTCCCTCTTCGGTTGCGATAAGGGCACTTTGGCCATAAAAAGCCCATTTGCAATTCAGTTGGTATCTTATTCCCCATCGAACAGCACCATTTGAGTTCAAACGATAAAAAAGAAAATAATATTCAGTATGGAGGGTTACTTGATTCCCATTATAGGATTCTCAGCGTTTCTGGTACTAGCCGCTTTACTGTTCACTTTGCAGTACTGTGTATTTAGAAAGTTCAGACAAAGAGCCAAAGTTGTCACAGATCCATGTAAGATATTAAGTTTAAATGATATGTATTTGAGTAACTAAACAGAGTAAAATTACTCAACAACACCTGTGCTTGTTCCACGGTAAACTCCCTTTTCTGGTGAGATAAGGGAACTCTACCCATCGAAAGGCCATCGGCATAATCAGTTGGAATCGCGATCCCTGCCGGATAGCACCTGTTAAATTCGGAAAAACCAAATCAAACCCAAGGGAAAAATGAGCATGAAGGATTATGTAGTGCCCGTGATCGCAGTCTCCGTTTTCATTGTCGTTGGCTGCATGATGTTTACGTTTTTATGTTGCCTGGCAAGGAAATTCCAAAGCGTGGTCAGGGCTCAAAGTAAGGATGGAAAGTGACTTCTAGTGCGATTTATGTACTTAATTGTGATAAAAGAAAGCAAGTGTGTGAAAACATATGTGTGACTTGGCTAAGTCATCGGTGAACGCAATCGCTTATCTCCCCGATTGGCCATATACACTCGGCCGCCATTGATTAGACATGGTTTGACGAGTGGCTCGTTGGCCATCCAGATGAGAGCTTTTTTGCAGTCTGCTTCGGTATCGTCTGGAAGGCGATTGTGTGTTCGTCGTTTTTCAAGTTCAATCCCCGTGTATTGCTATCGGAAATGTGGGCATTTTTCGTAGGACTAAGTATTGCCATTACCATATTCATCGTAACATCGATTGTGGTTTGCATAAGGCGGAAGCAAAAGGCAGCCAGAAATGTGGGCTATACAATCAGCGAAGGTGGTGGTAAATGAACTGATTATATATATTACACTTTGACAAATTGATTGTTACTATTACAAGTTATGTATAAGTTAAGTTATATATCACAGTATAACATGGCAATATGCTGTCACAGGTGTTTTCTGTTTAACATTGGTAAAAAGGGCCTACAAATTGAGCATTTACTATCTGTATTGCAATCGCTTATCGTTGGATTTTGGCCATATAATCGGTCACCATTATTATTAGACATGATCCGAGAATAGAGCGTTTCCTGCAATCTTTTTTGGTATCATCTGCAAGGCGAATGTTGTGTGTTTTTTAAAATATAATTCCTTTAAAAAGTTATTAAAAATTTTGGAAATCATCATATGGTTTTCTACACTGTTAACTATATTCTTTATAAAAACGATTGCGATTTGCATTAGGCGAAAGCAAAAAGCAGCCAGGAATGTGGGCTACACAATCAGCAAAGGTTCTCGTAAATCTAAAGATGATATTATATGTTTTACATTTGTAAAAAATCTCCCAATTTTTTGTGCCAGTTCACTTCGAACTTTATCGCGATAATGCGATAATTTTGTGATATCTGCAAAGCTAAAGAGCTCTTATCTGTGACACACTAGGAGCAATATGGTAGAAATACTCTACGTTGCCAAACCATTTAAAGCAGGAAACACTGTACATTTTGTTTTCAAGTGCAAAATGGGGGAACTTTTTCTTTATGTTTATGAAATTAATCAGAACTGGTGGCGGCTTATCGGAGACCACTGCGACTCAAGTGGTTTCTGATGGGATGATGACTCACTGTTATTATTGGCCCAAATGTTCTTCCGTTTCTAATTTTCAATTTCTAACTTCTGCCTTTCCTGTCGTTGCAGCGCCCGTGGTGGTAACATCCGCCACCCACACGGCTCCTGGCGGATATCCGGTCACACAGCTGCCGCCGCCAGGATATCCGGCGGGCAATGCCTACGCTCCCGCTCCATATCCCGCTCAGACCACCGGGTAAGTGCAGAATTTAAGCTAAAAGTGGAGCTGTTTCTATATCTCTCTCTCTCTCTGTTTGTGTCCCGCAGCAATGTGACCGTCCAGATGCCCATGCCGATGGCCCAGCAGCACCAGCAGATGCCCATGCCGATGCCCGGGTAAGTTTGGCCTTAAAGCAAACCAATTGCAAATACTAATTAATACGTTTTTGTTCTGCCTTACGCAGCATGCAGACGCATGGCGTGGCATATCCTCCCTATCCTGGCGCCGGGCCGGCCAACATGAATCCGCCGCCGTACGACATGGCCATGGCCAATCCCGGACCGAGCGTAATGCCCTCCGGCTACGAGAAGCAGGCCCCCTACAACCCCAACTTCGGGCAGTGATTGGACACTGCGAACTGACAGTGAAATCGATGTGCGGCGATCCGGTTTTGAGCCTTTTTCCTTCATAGCTTTTATACTCCCCACTTATTGGATAATTCATTTCTTTATCTCATCCATTTATCGGTGTACTTTAATTATGCAAAGAAAACAAAAGAAAAATGAACTTTAAATTAGTCAACGATTCATTTCCCGACTGCCGTGGGAAAAACCAAAGTGAGAGCGATCACAAAATGAGCCATTTTTTTTATATATTCCTTGTGATGTAAATATTACTTAAGCGCAACCTAGTATTAATTTATACATCTACGTTAAGGAACACTCGCAAAACAAAACAAACGAACGCCACATGAAGTGTTAAATGTAATAAAATAGTGGAGTGCACATCAAATACAAACTAAAGCATATTTGTATCGGTGTGCACTTTCACGAAAAAAACAAACAGCAAAATGGAAATTTGTTTTAATTATGATATAACATCGAGTATTATTTCACATTCAAAGCGTAGGTATTTCTAAAGTACGCAGCACGGTTTATGCTGGCCTGATTTTATTATTATTATTCCGAGTGATTGGAAAGTTGTTTAATTTTAATTTCTGGGGAATTGATTGTGTTTGCCATAAGCTTTACAATTTTATCACCATCTTTGATTAATCATTACTCTAAAAGATTACTTAAATATGTAAACTGATAGCTTATTAGTTGGTGTACCGATGGAGTCTGCATCCGCTTTTCTCTGAGCGTTCGATGCCCTGAAATTAGATTCCCTCAACTAAGTAGATTGGTCACGGCTTCGCGGCGAATAATGGTAGCACAAAAGTTGGATTTGGACGTTAGTTGATTTATCCATTGCCACGCTGTAGGAGCTGGGGAAGATGAAGCATATGAACTTGCTTTTGGCCTGCGTCAGCTCCTGTCTTCTGACTCTAGGAAAAGCCGAAGAGTTGCTTCCTACAAACAAGTCAAATAAAAATGAAACTCTATGCCGGCCCGATCTTTGTCCCCACTCGGAGGAACATTTGGGCTGTTTAAGCAACAATGTAGGCTCCAATAACTAAGGTTTCCTACTGAAGATTTAAACTCAATCAATTTGCTTGCAGACTTTTGGCAAGAAATGCGGCAAGGGCGTCCACATCATCAACGTCAATGGAGGCCTCAAGCTGGGCATTCTCGCGAGGATCAATGTGTTGCGCAACTACATAGCCAGCGGAGCTGGAAAATTGCCGGTGGCCGGCCGCATGCCCACGATGGGCTGGGATACCACTCTGCAGCGTCTAGCCGATCTACAGGCGCGTCAGTGCGACGAGAATCACAGGTTTTGTGCCAATACGAAGAAGTACCACTATGTGGCCACCACCGAAATAAAGGGCGAGATCGGCAAGCACACCAATGTGCGGCATGTGATTCTTTCAAGGTTCCTGCCCGAGATGTTCCTGGATGTCTTGGACTGTAAAATGGATAGTGAGCACCGCTTAAAACCCAGCAAGCAGGGGTAAGTTGAGAAATTGTTATTATTATTCAAAGTATCCAAGATTACACCCTCTCCTTTCCATCCAGTTTCTGCGTGGGTCACTATGTGCCGCTGATTGAGGACCGTGGCGATCGGATGGGCTGTGCCATTCGCGTGGAGGCCCACAAGAAAAACAACGCCGAGGTCCAGAAGAAGACGAAACGGAAGAAGAAGGCTAGCGAGCCCCGAAGCGTGAATATTAACCTCATCTGTCACTTCTCGCGGGCAAATGTGAACAGCCAGAAGCACTACGAGGAAGACAAAGACCCCACCTCGAAATGCGTCACCGGAGCGAATCAGATGTACTCGTATCTCTGCAGCACCCAGGAGGT
>JAEIHY010018416.1:0-31555 GCA_018904565.1 Drosophila tsacasi
GGGTCAATCTGCAAGATCCTGCCGATTGCGCCTTCTGTCTATTATGCAACCGTTGCCAGGCAGAAAAATCCCTGTGTGCGCAGCCAGAAAGACAAAGAGCTGAGCGATGAAATCCGCAGGATCTGGAACGATAATTTCTGCGTCTACGGAGTGCGCAAGGTCTGGCATCAGCTCAGACGTGATGGTCTGGATGTCGCCCGCTGCACGGTAGAGCGGCTGATGCGCCGGATGGGACTGAAAGGCGTCATTCGTGGCAAGGGGATCAGAACCACACGGCCCGATCCGGCGCGGTTCTGTCCACAGGATCTGGTACAGCGACAGTTTCATGCACCAGCCTCCAACAGACTGTGGGTTTCGGATTTCACGTATGTTTCCACCTGGCAGGGCTTTGTTTATTTCGTCTTCATCATTGATGTATTCGCACGGGTTATTGTGGGTTGGCGTGTCTCCTCAACGGCTCATACCGACTTCGTGCTGGATGCCCTCGAGCAGGCTCTGTGCCAGAGGCAGCCTGAGGGAAAAGTGACCCACCATTCCGACCGCGGATGTCAATATGTGTCCATTCGCTACACGCAAAGACTGGCTGAAGCGGGCCTTGTTGCTTCTGTCGGAAGTGTTGGGGATTCCTATGATAACGCTTTGGCGGAGACCATTAACGGACTTTACAAAATCGAATTGATCTACCGGCAGGGACCATGGAAAAACAGGGAAGCTGTTGAGCTGGCAACACTTAAACTGGGTCGACTGGTTCAATAATCGGCGGCTCCTGTCCTCCATTGGAAACATCCCGCCAGCAGAAGCTGAGGCACGCTTTTATGAACAACAGAAATCACATGCATTAGCTGCATAGTTCAGATAAAAAACGTCTCCACAAAACCCAGGGCAATTCACTTCATGGACCAGCATGATCGCGCGCCTGCCCGGATCATTCTGGATGTGGATGCGACCGATGATCGTATCCATGATCATCAGGAAGGCCGGGCCTTTCATGGGTATTACGGCCATAACTGCTATCTGCCCCTGTATGTCTTTTGTGGTGATCATCTCCTAAGCGCCAGCCTGCGCACGGCAGACAGGGACCCAGGGAAGGAAGCACTGGCTGACATCAGCCGGATCGTGAAACAAATCAGGAACCGCTGGCCCAGGGTGCGCATTCTCATCCGCGGGGACAGCGGCTTCGCCCGGGACACTCTGATGACATGGTGCGAAGACAACCATGTTGACTTCCTGTTCGGCCTTGCAGGCAACACCCGCCTGTATGACCGGATTGATACACTGTCCACCATGGTCCGTGAGGAAGCCACCAGCACAGGCAGGGCAGCGCGCGGTTTCGCCTCCTTTGACTGGATCACAAAGGACCGCTGGACGCGCCGCAGGCGGGTGGTGGCCAAGGCCGAATGGCGCCATGGCAACCACTATCACCGTTTCATTGTCACCACTCTGCCGCAGGGAACGTCTGAGCCACGTCATCTTTACGAACAGATCTACTGCGCACGCGGGGATATGGAAAACCGGATCAAGGAATGCCAGCTGGATCTGTTCTCGGACAGGACATCGTCCCACACCATCCAGGCCAACCAGCTCCGACTGTGGTTCTCCGCCGCAGCCTATGTCCTGCTGACCGCTCTGCAAAGACTGGCCCGCGGCCAGCCCTCTCTGGAGAAAGCAACCTGTGGCACAATTCGCGCACGACTGCTCAAAATCGCGATAGTCGTAAAGATCAGCGTGCGTCGGATTGTCCTGTCCATGCCCGATATGTTCCCTTGCCAGCACGAATTCGCCCTCGCTCATGCACGATTGCGAAGGCTCCGGCAGGCCGTCTGACGAAACAGACAGCGCATAGGCCACATACTCACCGCCAACACTGCCTTCTCAGGCCGTGACGCCTTCACTGCGTTCAGAATCTGCCCGCCAGGACAGAAAACCGTCGGTAAGCCAGATTAGACTGACCCTGCCCCGAACATGCCCACGGATTTAAGTTAGGGTCTGTGCGTTGCTATATGCCGTTTTGGCCTGTTGAGCGAAAGCCTCTGGCGTCATGCCATTGAGGCTGGTGTGGGGCCTGACGGCGTTGTAGTCGGCCCGCCATGATCCAAAAAGGACAGCCTTTGCAGATCAATTGATCAACACAGTTGCCCCCCGTAAATTCGCTCCCGAGGTCACCGCGTGACGCGATCTCTCGGGACGACGTGAAACTCTTTTTAATGAAGCTCTTGCCCTGAAAGCAGAAGGGCACAGTATTCAGGCTATCGCCACAACGATCGGACGCCACAACGATCGGATTGAGATCTGGGGAGTATTTGGGAAGGAACGGGAGTTTGGCCCCTGCCTTGCGGATTGCGTGTCGGCCCGACTTTCCCTTGTGACTGCCGAGATTATCCATGACGACGATGTCGCCTGCGGACAAAGTCGGCGCCAGCACATGCTCGACATAGACCTGGAAACGTTCACCGTTGATCGGCCCCTCGATCATCCAGGGTGCATCGACACGGTCATGACGGAGTGCTGCCAGGAACGTGGTGGTGTTCCAGTGTCCAAAAGGGGTATGGCTTTTAGGCGGGTGCCACATGCGCTACAGCCACGCAGGGGCACCATGTTGGTTTTGACCCAGGTTTCGTCGATGAAAACGAGGCGGTCGGGGGCAATGCGCGATTGGTATTTCAACCATTGTTCTCGACGGCGGGCGATATCGGAGCGGGCTTGCTCGGTTGCGACCAGTGTCTTTTTTTATATGTCAGCCGTTGCTCATGCACGAGCGTCCGGACGTCCCAATAATCAGCCTTCAGCCCACGCGCGGCCAATTCCGTCACCAGGCCACGCAGGGTAAAATCCCGTGCACGAACCCTCTCCACCAGCCAGGCGGCGTGCTCGCCCCCAATCGTGCGCGGCCGGTGGCCTCCCATCTGGCCGGGTTTCACGCTCCCGGTCTGCTGTGAACGCCGGACCCAGTTGACCGCCGTGCTCTGCGCAACCCTAAAACGGGCCGCAGCCTGATGTCGTGACAAGCCTCCTTCTACTGAGGCAACCAAGCGTTCGCGAAGATCGTCGGAATATGGCTTCGGCATTCGTGCCAGCCTCCTCGCCAGCACATACCTTGAATCACACTACAACATTCAATGGAATCCATCCGATCCAATTAAAACCAATCAGGCTCTAGAGAGAAAAACCGTGCGGTGCTGGTTTCGGCGGGGCCATGTGCCAACATGGAAAAGGACGGTTCCGACACGCAACATACTAGGGACTTACATATCCCATATCAAAAAGAGATGCGTCGAAGGAGGTCGGAATATTCGCCAGCTATGGCGGGAACTCCTAGAGTAGAGCTTTACAGGAAAATATGGCACTGTCCAGAAATGGGTGACGACCCGACAGGGTATTTCCACGAAACTCGTTTATTCCGCGTGTGTCTCGCCCCTCTGGGGCGCAAACTTGCGCGCCTTCTGCTTGCAGATGATCCATTGTCTGCTGGACGATGGGATGGGCTACTTGTTCCTGCCCTTCTGGAAGTCGAACCGCAACTCCCCGTCACGCTTTGGTGGCTCAGGAAAATGCAGAACCTCCTCTGTAAAAAAGGGGATACCAGAAAGGAAGAAGATCTGAAGGCCCTTCTGGCAGAAGGAAAAACGACGCTGCTGTCGCGGTTGATTCCTGCGCTTGAATAGGATCCTGCCGCAATTGAAGCTTCTCTCGTCACACCATGGGCAACCAGCTCGGTTGAAGGACAGATCAGCCGATTGAAAATGATCAAGCGAACCATGTTCGGAAGAGCAGGCTTCGAACTCCTCAAGGTCTCGTGTCCTCCAAGCCCGCAAAATCAAAAAACATCATCATGAAAAGTGCGGGAGAACCCATATGTAGATGACTTTGTCTTGCAAGGGAGAAAATAGCGGTGTGACCGTGTCGTTTGCGCTCATATGTCCGGCCTGTTTTTGCAGTGTTTAATCCTCAACGAAAATCAACAGTTATGGCTTATCGTCGGGATTAAACGCCTGCATGCAGAGTTACGGTATGCGATAACTCTGCATCATGAAGAGAGTTGTTCTGCTGAAAAATAAATCAAACGGCCGTAACGAGGGGTGTTTTATGTACCCATTGTCTGGCTGAGAACTCGGATAGCACGAAATGCGCGACGTCTGCTCGTGAAATTCTGCCTCCCTTAATGCCTCTTAAGTCAGTCGTTACTCTGATATGACCGGTAGCGGGACCATTTGTCAGGAAAGTAGGTCGGACGATCGTCCAATCCAGATCGCTTGCCTCGATTTCAGCCTCTTGACGATCCTTATCACGGTAAACCCGGTTCAGAAGAAACGGAAGTATGATCCTGTCATAAAGAAAGCCACCATGACCTCGACTGTCACCGGCACCCATGCCGGTAATACAGACAAGTCGGCGCACGGATTGCTGTTGCATGATTTCAATGAGAGCCCGGGTTGCCTCGGAGAGTATGGTGACTTCGTGGACGAGAGAGAGGCCTGTACCCAGAGCACTTATGACGCCGTCGCATCCGGAGAGGGCAGTCTGCAGGGCCTTTCTGTCTAAGACATTCCCTTCGATAAAATTGAGATTGGGTAACAATGTCCCGGCATTTGGAAAAATGCGTTTGCCTTTCTCCGATGATCGAACGAGAGCGTTGAGGATATAGTTTGCGCTTAGGGCTTCCCTGACAATCTTCTGTCCAGTCCCCCCTGTAGCTCCAATAACAAGAATTTTTGTCATATGTTTTTCCTCAGTGATTGGATGTCACTTTACTTTGATCAAGCTCGCTATCGAGGTTTGATATCTCTGTGCAGGAAAATTTTTACGGTATTAAAACTTCGTTCTTCTGGATTGTAATTGGAATATTCACAAAGAGTTTTCGCGTTTTTAGATATTTTTTCAATGAGAATAAGGGTGGACTTATTACGCACGGGACATATTTCCGGTCGCCACCATCTCTGGTCCGTGAGAAGCAGGGCCAGAATCTGATCTACCGCCATTTCGGAGAATTCCGTTGGTTTCGATGAAAGACCGTTACAAACCAACACTATTTTAATGACCTGACGGACGCGGGAATAGATGCTGTTCCAGAACAGGAGGCCTCCAGCGGGGTATTCGCTCACTGTTGAATTCACAAGGCGATAGAAATCCGCCACGTGATTCGTGTCGTTCCATACATTGATCTGATGAGCAAGAGATACCCAGCCCGAGGCAGCATGGGTTTCGACGGCGCCCAGCGTGGAACGAATGGGAAAACGACACCGCCAAGCATAATGGGCAAGCACGCTTCGTAACAGCGCCTGCTTATCAGGGAAATGCCGGTAGATCGTTTCCTTGGATAGATTACCCTCGCGCGCGATTTCGCAGATACTCGTGCCATGAAAGCTTTTTTCTGCAAAGCATTGCATAGCCTGCAGGACGATTCTGTGCCGCGTCGTGTCGAATTTTGTCCGACGCTTTGTTAGCATCGTCCCGCTTCGTGAAAAGAGGCCGGTCGGAATCATTTTTTTTCCTTCCACTCATCATAGGTCAGGAAACCGACATGGCGAACGTCCATCTTGTCGAAATGATCTCGTAAGAGGGCATCCTGAACACTTAAGGGAAGAGTGGCGAACCCTCGGCTTTCGAAATCATCGCGTCCCGCGAGGATCGAATGCACCGCGACCCGGAATTCATCCCACGAAATGCGACCATTATGGTTTGCATCCGCCTTTCGGAACGCATCCAGCCGCTTCTGCTCTGCGTTTTCAGGATCCGAAGGGGCCGCCCGGCCTGCTGAAAGCGAACAGAAGGCGCAAGCCATTATCAGAGGGAGAAGGTGCTTCATTCTCATCCGGTCGATCCTGTCTTCTGAGGGACTCCAACTCTTGGGCGCACGGCCCCGGGCGTGGATATCGGCATTCCGGAATTCAGGTACTGCCAACCGCCGCCAAGTGAGCGATAGAGGGTGACGAGGGCGATTTCCTGCCCTGCATTGGCCTGAACAGTGGCGGATTGGCTGGAGACGAGCGCGCTCTGTGCATCCACGACATCAAGAAAGTTGCCCGCACCGTGCTGGAACTGTTCACTTGCCAGCGTGAGTGCGCGGGTATCGGCCTGTGCGGTGGCACTGGCATCGGTCTGCGTTTCCTGGGCCTCGGCGTAGGACACGAGGGCGTTGTCCACCTCATGCCAGGCATTGAGGACTGTCTCGTGGAAACCGATTGCCGCCTCGCGTTGCTGGGCTTTTGCCAGCTTCAGGCTGGCGCTTAGCGCTCCACCATGGAAAATCGGCAGGCTGATCGACGGCTCGATCGAAAAGGACCGTGCCGCCCACTGGAACAGGGAGCCGGTGTGCAGGCTGTTGACGCCAAAACCGCTTGAGAAGGTGATGTCCGGATAGAAGCTTGCCACTGCGGCTCCAGTTGACGCTGTTGCCATGTGTAGCTGGGCCTCGCTGCGGCGAACGTCGGGACGTCTGCGGATCACGTCGGCCGGCAGGCCGACTGCGACGAGATGTGGAACATCCGGCTGGAGGGCGGCGTCACGCTCCAGTTCACCTTCCAGCGACCGGGGCGGTGCGTCGAGCAGAAGCGCAATCGCATTGGCCAGTTCGTTCTGGCGCGCGCGGAGTGCTGGAAGCGCCTGACGAATACGCGAGAGTTGTGCCCGGGCCTGCGCATCGCTTAAGGCCGGTGCGGCGCCATATCGGACCAGTCCGTCCACGAGTGCCAACCGTCGCTCGGCCAGTGCTGCGTTCTTCAGCGTCAGGGCTTCCAGGGCACGGGTTTCGCGGTAACGGAAGTAGGTTTCGGCCAGTTCCGTCGAGACCGACAGGGCTATGGCGTTGCGGTCTTCTTCTGAGACCTGCACGCCTGCGCGGGCGGCCTCCGTCAGACGGCGCACCCGGCCAAACAGATCGACCTCCCAACTCGCCGTCAGCTTGGGATCGAACTGGTTGTAGGTCAGCGATGCGCCGGGCGCGGGCTGGAGAAGCGAGACGATGCCGTTCTGGCTGAGGTGATTCCGGGTATAGCTGAAGCTTGCGTCCAGTTGCGGCAGGCTCTCAGCCCGCGTCAGCCTGAAGCGGGCGCGGGCCTGAGTGACCCGCTCCATGGCCGCCTGCAAATCGAGGTTCTGCCGGGCCAGCCGATCCATCAGCGTGTCGAGTTCATGGTCGTGGAAACTCTTCCACCAGGCCTCTTCCATGGCGCCACCATAGGTCGTGCTCCGGACATCAGGGCGCGTGGAGCCAAAGGTGACCGGTTGTTCGGCGATTGGGGATTTGAAATCAGGTCCCACGGTGCAGCCGGCCAGCGCCAGTGCTGTACTGGCTGCAAGGATGAAGCGCTTCACGTTCCATCCCTTTCCTGGTTGGGCCGGGCTGGTGGGACTGCGGCGCGGCCGCCTGCGGTGACGTCTGCCAGGCCTGTGTCGACAACGGTCTCGACCGACATGCCGATATGCAGCAGGCTTGCATTCGGCTGCCCGGGCTTGAGAATGATCTTGACCGGCAGACGCTGGACGATCTTCGTGAAGTTTCCCGTCGCGTTGTTGGGCGGAATGGGTGAATAGGCGGCACCGGAAGACGGAGCGATGCTCTCCACGATCCCGTCGAGCCAGATGTCATAGGCATCGACGTGAATCCGTGCCGGTTGACCGGGGCGCATGTGGCGCAATTCGAGTTCGCGGTAGTTGGCCTCGATCCATACGTCCTGCAACGGTACCACGGTCAGCATGGCGGCTCCTGGCGAGACGATGTTCCCAGCCTGCACCGTCCGTTGATCCACGACGCCGTCGAGCGGCGCCGTAATACGGGTATAGGACAGGTTCAGCCTGGCCTGACGGAGCCGGGCGCGGTCGGTGCCCACGCGGGCGAGCATGGAGTCACGGAGCGCCCGCAGCGCGTTAAGCTGGTCCCGTGCCGCAGTCAGTGACGCCTGAGCGGCCTGAAGGGCGGCTGCCTGTTGCCGCAAGGTCGTGGAATGTTCCTGCTGCTGCTGGGTGGAACCGGCACCGATCCGCGACAGCGCCGCATAACGGGTATCGTTCGCCTTGGCGAGCGTCAGTGCGGCGTCGGCGGCACGGACCTGCGCGTCCGCCTGAAGAATGAGGGCGGGCTGGCGTTCGACCTGTACCTGGGCCTGACTGACCTGCGCCAGATCCTCTGATAGCGAGGCCTGCGCCTGGGCGACTGCGGTTTCATAATCGGCCGAATCAAGTGCGACGAGTAGCTGGCCTTTTTTGACAACCTGATTGTCGTCGATCGCGACGTCGATCACCTGTCCGGACACACGCGGGGCGATCACGGCGTAATGCGCCGTCACATAGGCATCATCCGTCTTCACATGAGCATGCGGAAGATAAAGATCAAGGACAACGACGCCGACACAGAGGGCGAGGACGACACCTCCGGTGATCCATGGCCATTTCGCCTTGCGTGTGGGTGGAGGTGGGGGCGGACTGGTGCCGGGAGCGGGCGGGGAGGGGGCGTTCATAAGGTCTCCGTCAGGTCTTTCGGGTCAATTGAATGCGGGGCGGGTAGCTGCGGACCGGATAGAGAGCCAGGATCAGCAGCAGGAGGACGACGAGGCCGGCCAGCACACAGAAGGTGTCGAGTGTGACCAGCGTGGTGGCCTGTGCCTCAATGGTCTCGTTGAGCGCCTGCAGCGCGTGAGGTTCACGGGGAGCGCCGTCGGGGAAGAGAGCGGGGCTGTAAGCGCCGACAGGTTGAGCTTGCACTGCGCGATACCGGGCATGACCGAGTGTATCGACCAGTCGCAAATGATGAAGCGCACCACGCCATCGTTCGACCGCATCCAGCACGCCGGTGCCGAGGCCGCCCGCGACAGCGCGGGGCATGTTGATCATGCCGGAGGCATACATGGCCTCGGGTTGTTTAACTTCGTTGGTCGCCATCATCAGCAGTGGCACCACGATGAAGGCCAGACCGATCGAATAGAGGGCCTGAAGCATCATGAAATTGCCGCGCATCCACTCCGGGCCGATATTGGTCCCACACATCAGGGCGATGAGAATCAAGCCCATCCCGCATGCGCTGATCCAGCGGGCGTCCACACGCTCGAAATCGAGGATGAAGGCCGTCAGTGGCAGCAGCAGCAGCTGAGTGGCGGCGACGAACAGGGTCAACACATGGGCCTGCGCCGGTCGGTAGCCGTGAATCTGGGTCAGGAAACTGATGGGAACTGGCCCGGAGCCAAGGGCGATAATAAGGACAAGCACGAGGGCTATAAGCGCATAGGCAAAATTCCGCCTCTTCAGCAGATCCAGCCGAAAAAGTGGTTGCGGCGCGTGCAGTTCGCGCAGCACCAGCGCAGGAATGCCGATCGCCGAGCAGAGGAACAGCAGGCAGATGGTCGGCGAGTTGAGCCAGTCGAGACGATTGGCCTGTTCGAGTGCGACGACGAGGCTGCCAAAACCCATGAGGACGAAGATAACACCGGGCCAGTCGAACTGATGTAGCATGGAATAGCGCGGGGGATCCTGATCGAGCCCAAACCAGATCAGCACCGCGGCGATAGTCACGAACGGAATGACGCCGAGGAAGATGAAGTGCCAGTCCTGCAGTCCATCTGTCCACAAAGCTGCGAGACTGGTTGCGAGGTTGGGTGCGATGGTGGCCGAACACGCGTACACCGCCAGACCATAAAGACGGATGGGTGGGGGCAGCACCCGCAACGCCGTCATCATCAACAACGGAATAGCCCATCCGCAGGCTAATCCTTGTACTGCACGTAGGAAAAACAGCGCTGAAACACCCGGCCCGGTGGCCATGAGCAGGGTCGGTAGGGTTGCCAGAGCGGCCACGGACAGGGCGAAACGTCGCAGGGTGAAGATCGCCGCCATGGTCGGAGCGGTTGCCATTCCCACGATCTCGGCGACGAGATACAGGCTGGGCAGCCAGACCGCTTCGTCGTGAGAGAGGCCAAGAGCGCCCGCAACGTCCCAGAGCGAGGTATTTAGCACCTGATCGTTCAGTTCCACGGTTAGTACCAGAAACAGCATGCCCAGCAATCCTATTAATGGTGGAATGCGAAGCGCGGGGCGGGCTGTTATCATTGATGTTCTGGCTCTTTATAAGGTGCAAGATAGATGTATGTGGCTCAATGGGAGCTTCAGTTGGCAGGTTCGTATTAAAAATAATACCGGACCGCTCGGTTTGGTGTGTAGATGGCGATGTATACCTTGTCAATGAAGTCGTAAATTTCCCTCATAAAGAATGAATGATAAACTTTATGTAGAGCGGAATGGCAGCGGATATTGATATAAACCGATCGGTCCGATACAAAGGTTAAAATGGCCTCCGCTTTGTAACTGACGCGTACAGGATTTTCATGCAGAAACATATAGTTAGGCCCGCTCGGGCTGCAACAAGATCAGATTTCGACGATATGCCTCCGAAGGCCCTCGTGGTTTTGCGGGCGGCACGAATGATTTTTCTAGAGCATGGTTTCAGCGCAGCGACTACTGATATGATTCAGCGGGAGGCTGGTGTGTCAAAGTCCACCGTTTATGCGCATTATCCGAATAAAGAATCCCTGTTTGTCGCAGTCATTGAAGCGGAATGCGCGTCCCATGCTGATAAGATACGTGCCATCGTAGAGCAGTCTGGCGATCTGCGCGCTATTCTTTTGACTATAGCCCGTGCTTATCTTGAAATCGTTCTTTCGCCTGACGGACTAGCATTATTCAGGGTCATCGTGGCAGAAGCCCCGTCATTTCCGGCTCTTGCTCGGGCGTTCTATTTGGCAGGCCCTTACGCGATTATCGAACTAATCTCAAAGCAATTGGCGTCTGCTGCAGCGGAAGGTAAGATTGATGTAAGCGAAATTGGCCGCGATGCAGCTGCTGCGCAGTTTACGAATCTCGTTCGTAGTGAAGCCCATATCCAGTATTTGACTCATCCAAAAGGTAGTCCGTCGCAAGCGCAGATAGATCAATGGGCGACTAGCGCAGTTGTGACTTTCTGTCGCGCTTTTTGTGTTTAATTGTCTCAATAAAAAAGAAAGTATAGAGATGTCAGATATTATAAATAGCGAATTTTACAGGTCTGGTATTTTCTGGCTTATTTTTGGTCTGATAAGTTTGGTCGTAATCTTTGCTTGCATGAAAGGTTACATCGCGTGGAAGCAGCGCTTTGAAGGCGATGATGATCCTGATCTCCATAAAAACTAATTGGTGTTGGGAGTATTTATAAATGAGCGCTTCATTTTCTGGTATCCGTCTTTACAATAAGTGGTAATGTTTGCCCTAGAACCCATGATTGAGGACTAATTGTGACGTTATTAGTTGTCAGGTTGCGAGATGTCATCGGCGTAAATCATGATGCGATCGACAGTATCCATGATTTCTGCGCCCTTGACGGGTTTGTGTCGTCGATTGCGGAGACGTGGTCGTTGCCGGAGGCGCTCGGCCACTTTTGCAGTAGGTGAAAACCCGTTCAACACCCGTTGTAGGCGTGGTTGAACCCACGCAGCAGAGCTTCAAGATCCGCGCAGTGAGCGACGTTGATCGGCGGGACTTCGGTTGCGACACGGCCGTTGAACTGCTCGACCATGCCATTCGTCTGGGGCGAGTAGGCCCGGGTCCGCCGCCGATCCACCCCCTTATTCTGGCATGCTTTTTCAAACGCATCCGCAGTGAAGCAAGAGTCGCGATCGGTCAGGATATGGGTTATCTTGAATGGGAAGGCGGCTTCGACGGCCTTGAGAAAATCGACAACATTATCGGTCAATTATCCACTCAAACGTTATGTGGGAAGCCGCTGATTCTTGCTCTTCAGAATATATTTTCGCATTTTGCAGTTTCGATATCAAGATGTATATGAAAGGCAATATCTATCGATCAAATATGTCAGCAATACTATAGATCCAAAAATATATTTTACTATTCTATTTATGCTAGAGTAGTAAAATAAGATTTAATTCTATTAAGAAAGAGAGTATTTTTTAAGGGTTAACGAGCATGTTGAGTTGTGAGTTTTGCCATAAGGAGTTTGACAGCCTGACTGCCTTCAGGGGTTGTCCAGTTTCCCACAAGTTCGGCAAGCATCTGGTTACTGCTTGTAATTGTGGCGCCCGCACGTTCCATGCGTCTTAGTGCGATGTCATCTGCCATTTTACTTGGTGAGCCACCAGCGTCCGCTACGACTTGAATCTCGTAGCCTTTGTCCAGAAGGCTCAGCGTCGGGTACACGGTGCAAACGTCATTCGTGACACCCGCGATAATGAGCTTCTTTCGGTTGGTAGCAGTGACCGCTGCGGCGAAATGCTCATCATCCATAGCGTTAACGATCCCGGAGCGTTTGATTCTCTGAGAGAATGCAGTCGGAAGAGCACCCGCCAATTCTGGCATCAGCGGTCCCTGTGCATATTCTTCCATGCTCGACGTAAGAACGACGGGGATGCCGTAAAGGCCGGCAGTTCTTGCGAGCATAACAGCATTGGCCTTCATTTCATCGATGTCGCTCGAATGAACCCAGCTCGTCGTGCCGACCTGATGATCGATCAGGAGCATGGCGACATCGTGCGGCGTAAATCTGATGAAAGACATTTTTGTTCTCCCCTGTCCCTGACAGCCTGGATTAATCGTCGGCTAACATATGGGTTACCCCAATCGTCGCTTATTCTCTGTGATCTCTTGAATGGAATAAATATGTATTTTCAGGAAACACTGATCCATAAATGGCGCAATGCGGGCAATTTGTTTCTACGCTCAGGGTGATTTGAAGAGGTCGTCAAGGTTTGAATCTGCAAGCACGGCACGGAATATTGCTTCACAAAGTGATATAACGTCCTCTGGAAAAAAGGTGCTGGGATGATAGCAGTGACCCAGGCGAATATGGGTTGTGTAGTATGGTTGTCCGCTGTGTGCGTCAGAACGCCACTGTTGTGAATGAATAAGGACGCTGAAGAGATGTTTGGGAACAACGTTTTCGCGGCGCTCACACGCTACGCTCTAGCCTATCAAATTGATGAATGGCGATGGAATATAGGAGATCACACATACGGCACACCAAAGGTTATCGAGGCTGAATATGCAGGACTTACAATTGGACGTTTCTGCTCCATAGGGCCTGATGTATTGATTGTTTTAGGCAATCACCGCGTGGATACTGTGACAACCTATCCGTTCAAGACGCTGTCACAGTTTTGGCCTGAAGCCGCGGAAGCGGATGACGACCATGTTTCGCGTGGCGACGTTATAATTGGGCACGATGTCTGGATTGGTGCGCGTGTGACTATCATGTCGGGAGTGACCATCGGGAGCGGAGAGGTGGACCCCGTTTTTCGGACAGATCGATAAGCTATAATCCGACCTGAGAGAGGACGGGTTTTATGGGTAAGGCTACGCGCAAGAGGTATGGGGCGGAGTTCAAGTCACGGGTTGCCCTGGAAGCGATCCGTGGGGAACTGACGCTGGCGGAACTGGCTTCGAAACATGGCGTGCATCAGACGATGATCGCTCAATGGAAACGGCAGGCGATCGAGGGGATGGCAGTGACCTTTTCCGGGAAGACGGTTTCCGCGCCCCCGGTCAGTCCGGCTGATGTGGAGAAACTGCACGCGAAGATAGGTGAACTTCTTGTGGAACGGGATTTTTTACGCGATGCCTCTGCTCGGTTGGGCGTGAGCAGAGGCGGCAGATGATTGACCCCAAGCGAGCGCGCCTGCCGATCATCCGGCAATGCACACTGCTGCACCTCAACCGGTCGGGCGTCTACTATCGGTCTGTGCCACAGAGTGAGACCAATCTGGAGTTGATGCGGCTGTTCGACGCCCAGTTCATGGAAAGGCCGTATTATGGCTCGCGGCAGATGACATGGCATCTGCGCCGCCTGGGACATGAAGTGGGGCGCAAACGCGTCCGCCGGCTCATGGCGATCATGGGCCTGCGGGCGATCTACCAGAAGCCACGCACGAGTGTGCCCCATCCGGAGCATCGGAAATATCCATATCTGCTGCGGGATATGGTCATTGATCGACCTAACCAGGTCTGGTGTTCCGATATCACATATATCCCCATGAAACGGGGATTTCTCTATCTCGTGCCGATCATGGACTGCTTCACGCGCAAGGTGCTGTCCTGGCGTCTGTCGAACACGATGGACGCGGAGTTCTGTATTGAGGCACTCCGGGATGCGCTGATGCGTTACGGCACCCCGGAGATTTTCAACACGGACCAGGGCTCACAATTCACGACGCCCCGTTTTACCGGTATCCTGGAAGAACGTCAGATCCGCATCAGCATGGACGGGCGTGGGCGCTGGCTGAACAACGTGTTCATCGAGCGTCTGTGGCAGTCGTTGAAATACGAATGTGTCTACCTGCACGCATTTGAGACCGGATCAGAACTTCGAGTGGGGCTCACGAAATGGATCACCCATTATAACGGGCAACGTCCCCATACGGCCCTGGCTGGACGAACGCCCGATGAGGCGTATCATGGCGCGCCGACGCCCTCTGGTCCGGGGTTAACCCCGGACCAGAGGGCCAACAGCAACGCCGTCAGAATGGCGGCATAACAATAACCGGGTATAGCTTATTCAAACCCAAAAACTGTCCGAACGGACGGGTCCACCTCTGTAAGCTACGACCTGGACCTCGAAATCTGACCTATGTCTGGGCAGTGAAAGTCTCAATCATCGTGCGATGCCGCGTTGCGGCGTCTCGTTGGACGCCAACAGATACCATTGGCGGTCTCATTGCTGATTGTCCCTGGGGTGGGATAAAATCCGTCTTTTCAGGATGACTGGTTTGCCTATGGAGCGATGGAAATGATTGATCTCGATAACATGGTCCTGTTCGTCGAGGTCGTGAAAGCCCGTAGCTTCAGGGGAGCCGCTGCCGGGCTTGGAATGCCCAACTCGACCCTATCGCGCCGCATAGGCGAACTGGAGAAAAAGATAGGCCTGAGACTTCTGCACCGAACGACGCGGAAGATAGAATTGACAGAAGCGGGTCAGATCTATTACGAGCGCTGCAAGCGGATCGTGGAAGAAGCGCGTCTCGCCCACGAGCAACTGGGCGAAATTCAGGCACAGCCAAGTGGTGTTCTGCGGGCATCTCTGCCTGTCGACTTCGCCGTGAATTATCTGGCGCCGCATATTGCCCGGTTTTCTGAAGCATATCCGCGTATCAGCTTCGAGTTTGATCTGACCCCGCGGAATGTCAATCTGGTAACGGAGCCATTCGACGTTGCCATCCGTATGGGCCCGCAGGCCGATTCAAGCCTGATCGCCAGGCCGCTGACCCGCCTGACCCCGTTTCTTTATGCCTCTCCCGGATACCTTGAGCGGTTCGGGGCTCCTGCAACTCCGGATGACCTTAAGCAGCACGAGTGTCTCGACTTTCCCAGATCCGGACGGTGGCGGTTGACCGACGGGAATGGCCCGACTGAAATCGCAATCGGCGGTCGGTTCAGACTGAATAGCATGAGCATGATCCGACGATTGGCTACTTTGGACCACGGGCTTTGCCTTGTTCCGGAGGAAATGATTGCGGATGACCTGCAGGACGGACGATTGCAGCGTGTGCTTCCCTCGTGGCGGGGCGAAGACATCCCGGTCTTTGCACTAACGGAAACCCGACTCCTGCCGGCCAAAACGCAGTTATTCATTGATTTTCTGCGTCAGCAACTCAGGAAACCGTGAAACGGAGACGGCTTTCAAATTATCCATAGTCAATTGCCCCATATATGGATCAATGATTTCCTTTTTTGGATATTCATTCCATGAAAAGGGCAGTGCATAGTCTCCACAAGCTGCGGCGCTGACACTGTCTGGTGTTGCTCCCGGCATCCCGCTTGGAAGGAGATGTTAACTATGACGGATATCTGGCAGCCGATTACTCTGGGCAGGGCCACTCTGCCCAACCGTTTCGTGATGGCCCCCATGACCCGCAGCCGCGCGCAATATGACGGCACACCGGGTCCGCTGGCCGCCGAATATTATGCCCAGCGCGCAAGTGTCGGCCTGATCGTGGCAGAAGGGACACAGCCATCCGACGACGGGCAGGGCTACCTGATGACACCGGGCATCTATACGCCGGCCCACATCGCCGGCTGGGAAACGGTAACTTCGGCAGTCCACGCCAAGGGCGGTCACATCTATATCCAGCTGATGCATGCAGGCCGCATGTCCCATCCGGACAATACGCCGCATCACCGACAGGGTGTCGCGCCTTCCGCCATCGCACCGGGCACAGGCATGTTCACGGCCACCGGCATGCAGGACATTCCCACGCCGCGCGCCCTGAGCGTCGAGGAAATCCACCGGACCGTTCAGGATTTCCGGCACGCTGCCAAATGCGCCATCGAGGCCGGCGCAGATGGCGTCGAAATCCATGGGGCGAACGCCTATCTGATCCAGCAGTTTCTGGCGACGAGTGCAAATACGCGTACTGACGCCTATGGCGGATCGATTGAAAATCGTGCCCGCTTTGCCATCGAGATTGCGAAGGCGATCGCTGAAGAGATCGGTGCTGACCGCACTGGCATCCGCTTTTCGCCTGGTACCACCCTGTGGGGCATCGACGAGGGGGCAGAGGGGCCGGAACTGTATCGCTATCTGATCACGGAACTGGACAAGCTTCACCTCTCCTATGTCCACATCATGGACCAGGGCAACGAGGCTCTACTGGGCGACATCCGCAGGCTCTGGACCGGTAAGCTGATCCTGAACCGCGCCAGCCGTCCGCGCGAAAACATTGGTGCTGACGTGACCAGCGGTCTGGCTGAGATGGAAGCCTACGGACAGATGATCCTGGCCAACCCGGACTTCCTCGCGCGCCTCAAAGCTGATGCCCCGTTGAATAACGCGGACCACAGCAGCTTCTTCGGTGGCTCCGAAGCCGGATACACCGACTATCCGACGCTCTGACCCGTTCCCGGCCGGGGGCTCTCCCGGCCGGCCCCGATCTTGAAAGGAGGATGTCGGTCATGAGCACACCGATGAAACTGACCCGTGCCCACAAGCGTGGCCATAACGTTGACGGCTTTGGCATTGAGATCCTGTTTCCGGGCCTGACTGTTGATATCAGCGATAGTGGAATCGGTGCCATTGGTCGCATCGATCAGGCGCGTATCAGACCCGGGACGGTGATCCCCATGCATCCCCACAAGGATGATGAAATTCTGACTTACATGCGGAGCGGGGAACTGACGCACCGCGATACCGTTGGACATGTGGAGCAGGTCACGCCGCGGCGTCTAATGCTGATGAACGCGGGGCATACGTTCCAACACGAGGAACAGGCCCGCCCGGACGGAGAGCCTCTTACCGCGTTGCAGATTTTTATGCGTCCACGTGCGCCGGATCTCGAACCCATGGTTCAGTTCCATGAGTTCGAAACGATCTACAGTCACAATACATGGCGCCTTGTCGCTGGTCCTGAAGGCGCCCCGCTGCTGCTGAGAGCGGATGCCTGGATTGAGGATGTGCGTCTCGACGCCGGACAGTCGCTCGCCCTGCCGACCCGGCGCGCGCTTCAGGCGGCCCGGCTTCTTTATGTCTTCGACGGCCAGGTCGAGGTGGCTGGGATCAGTTTGCAGACTGGCGAAAGCCTGCTTCTGGATGACGAGACCTCGCCGACAATTACGGCAACAGGACAGAGCGATCTGGTTCTGTTTACGACGGACATGTCGGCACAGACATATAAGGGCGGCATGTTCAGCGGGAACGTGATGAATAAACTGTAGAGCAGGCTTCTCCTGCTCCTGTCATGAAAGGATGCACGATGCGGCTCTATTATGCTCCGGGTACATGTGCTCTGGCCTGCTGGATTTCTCTTGAGTGGGCCGGGGCGGATTACACAGTTGAACAAGTCGATCCACAGTCTTCATCTTATCGTGCAATCAATCCGCTCGGGATGGTGCCTGCGATCGATATCGGGCGTGAGCGGCTTGTGACCCAGGCTGATGCAATCCTGCATTTTATCGCGGAGTGCTTTCCAGACCGTGATCTGGGGCCGGATCAGGATACCTATGGCCGTCTTGCATTCGACGAAACGATGTCTTTTCTCACGGGTGATTTTCATCCCGCGTTCTGGCCGTATTTTGTTCCCCAGCGTTTCACGACCGATGAGGAAGACGCCGCATTGAGCGCGGTCCGCGACGCGGCGTATCCGCGTATTGCCCGTGTCCTCGATCATCTGGATGTTCTGCTATCCGGGACCGGGTATGTCTACCGGGAACGCAGAACTGTCGCGGACGCCTATGCGTTTGTGATGGCACGATGGTCTGCAAATTTTCCCGGGAATGCCTCATGGAAGGCATATCCCCACCTCACGCGCTTTATGGACCGGATGATGGCGGACGATGCGGTTCTGTCCGTTCTTGAACAGTCCAGTCGTTAAAGCAGTTTCCTCAATGGGCGGTTGTCACTCCCTGGCATCCGTCTAATAGCGATAATTATGTAAAGGTCTTTGAACATGACGATATTGGTTTCCGGCGCTACGGGTCGTATTGGTTCCCTCGTTCTCGACCGCCTCGTCGACCAGGGCGTGACGGTCAAAGCGTTGGCCCGCAACATCGATAAACTGAAATCCCGTAGTGGTGTCGAGCCCGTGCAGGGAGACATGACAGACGTGGCATCCATGCGGGCTGCTCTTGGGGATGTCGATACCCTGTTTCTGATCAACGCTGTTGTCCCGGATGAAGTAACTCAGGCACTGATCACTCTCGACCTTGCCCGGGAGTCGGGAATCAAGCGGATTGTCTATTTCTCCGTTTTCAATAGTCAGCTCTTCCTTGATGTCCCGCATTTTGCGGGCAAGGGACTGGTTGAGCGTGTCATTGATGCACAAGCTATTCCAGCAACGGTTCTGCGTCCTGCATATTTCATGCAGAACGATGTCATGTTGCTGTCGATGATCCGGAATGGTGTATATCCGCAGCCGGTCGGAGACCTTGGGGCGGCTATGGTCGACGAACGCGATATTGCGGACATTGCGGCCAGCGAGCTGCTGAGACGCGAACGTGCAGCGCATGCGCTACCCCGGAACACCATCGAGATCACTGGCCCTGAGGTACTGAGTGGGGAGGCTATAGCCCGCATCTGGTCGGAAGAGCTTGGCAAAGCGGTATCGTATGTCGGGAATGACCTCGCGGCCTTTGAAACGCAAATGGCGACGATGGTCCCAGGATGGATGGCCCATGATTTCCGCCTGATGCTGCGCGCTTTCCACACCTATGGAATGCTTCCCGGCGCCGATACCAAAGAAGTCATCGAAAGTCTGATGGGGCATCCGTTGCGCACTTATCGGGATTTCGTGCGTGAGTTGGTTTCAAATAATTCTTAACATAACAATAGTATACATCGCAAAAGAGGTTGTATTAAAATGCTACCTCTTTTGAGATTTAAATAGAATTGATGTATTGCAACCTGATATCTTAGATGTGGTGCCGATTGCAGTGTAGATGTGGGTAATATTTTTAAAAATACAATGAATTATATATTTTTTATTTTATTATTTAGTTTTTTGCTAATGAATTCAATGAATAGATGTGTTTTCGCAGGTAATAGTCGTGTTTCTGTAAGAGCATATACCGGGACATGATCTCCACGCCATTCGGGTAAAACCTGTAATAAATGTCCTGTGGCAACATCATCAACCGCGAGTTGATCTGGAATTAAAACGATTCCCATTTCCAACGATGCAAGTCGCCTCAGCATGCCAATATTGTTTAAAACAAAGCGGCCACCGCCAAAAGTTACGATAACGGTTTTATCGGAGTTGTGTAGCGTCCATGATGTCGCGCCTAGAATGCCAAGGCATTCATGTTGTGTCAGATCTGTTGGTGAGGTGGGGTGGCCTGCCCGTTCGAGGTAGCGAGGGGACGCGTAGAGATGTGCCGGTAGTTGGGCGAGACAGCGGCCGATTAACTGGGAGTTTTCTAGGTTTCCAGTACGTATAGCAACGTCATAGGGTTCGCTAACGAGATCGACTTTCCGAGGTGTAAGATCAAAATCGAACATAATACCAGGATATCGACCCGCAAATTCTACAATCAAGGGCGCGAGGTAAGTCAAGGCGAAGTCAACGGGAAGGGAGACACGTAATAGGCCGCTAGGTTGATCAAGCATTTCGCCAAGCTGTTCATGGGCTAGGCGAGCTTCATCGACTATACGTCTGCATCGCTCATAATAAATTCTACCAGCCTCCGTCAGCTCCACTTTTCGTGTTGTGCGATGAAGAAGGCGTAGCCCGATTGTTTTCTCCAAAACTGCGATACGTCGTGACAATGTCGGGTTCGGAATGCCGATAATTTCCGCTGCTCTGCGGAAGTTCTTCGCCTTGGCGACTTCGACAAACAGTCGCATATCATTCAGATCAGGTTCCATTGCGTCATCCTTGTAGCAGTGTTCTCCAAAACGGCGTCTTTATCTCGTTTTTAATAAAGACGATAAACGAGGGGGTCAATCGCGCTAGAGGTGCAGGGACAGGGGCCTTTAGAAGAAGGCCCCTTAGTGTGCAGAGGTCGGTCCGTATTGACATGAAAACTTTGTTGAGGACGTGATGTCGGTAGAAACTGTAGAGCCCTTGGTTGCGTCTCTTGTGCCAGCTAATAGAGGCACACATTTTCGTGCATATAGTCTGCGTGATAACCAGATGGATATAGCTCCATTTCTGGGTGTTGATCATGTCTGGATGAGTGCCCCAACCTTTCCGCCTCATACTCACAGTCAACTAGCTGTCCTGTCATATGTTTTTCTTGATTCCGAAACGGCGATGAGTAATCGGGATTCGCTCGGAAATCGCAATATGATCTTACCGGGAGGATTGCATTGGACCATGGCTGGCAGTGGAATCGTTCATGAGGAAATTCCGGCTGAAGCGGGCAAGACGGTCCATTCCTTGCAGATATTTATTGCTGCATCCAGGGAAATGAAAAATCTCCCACCAGAATCCGCCGGTTTGGCGCCTCACGAGATTCCAAGCGTTCATAAGGAGGGAGCAAAAATACGCGTGGTGCTTGGTTCTTTTGCAAATGTCCATTCCCCACTCAAAGTGGGCACACATGTCGACGTTCTCGATATTTCACTAGACGATGGTGCTGAACTGTTTCTGCCTATTGTATCCGACAATAACGTCTTCATCATGCCAATTTGCGGCGAAATATCTGTAAACGGTCATCACTTTGACCGTAGTGATTTCCGGATTCCGGTATTTCCCCAGCAGAAAGAAGACTTTCGAGTTAGATTACAGGCTATCGGTGGGAAAGTGAAAGTTGTGCTTTTTGCCGGTGTGCCGATGCTCAGCGAATGATTGATTCCATCTTTGAAAAATAAGACGATTTACACAATCGACGCTTCTTTACCTTAAATTGTGCCGTAAAAGAAAGGAATATGCCGTTATGAGTAGTTCTCTCTCTCCTCTTTTCGCTCAGGTCTCTGTGGGGCCGCTTACTCTTGCAAACCACATGGTTATGGCTCCGCTGACACGTAGCCGTGCAGGTGAGGGCGATGTTGCGACCGGTCTCATCGCCGAATATTATCGTCAAAGGGCTTCTGCCGGTCTCATCATTACCGAAGCCTCACAGATATCGGCTCAAGGGAAAGGTTATCCGCGGACGCCTGGTATTTTCACACGCGAGCAGATTGATGGATGGAAGCTGGTCACAGACGCAGTACATAGTGAAGGAGGCAAGATATTCCTCCAGATTTGGCATGTCGGTAGGCTCTCTCACCGTGTCGTGCAGCCCAGTGGAGTTTTGCCTGTCGCGCCATCAGCAATCAAGGCTGAAGGAGAAATCTTTACGGCCGCAGGTCCTAAGACACTGGAGGCTCCTCGGGCTCTGGATATTCTTGAAATCCCCGGCATTGTAGCAGATTTTCGAAAAGCGGCCGAAAATGCCCAGGTGGCAGGTTTTGACGGGGTCGAAATTCATGCCGCGAATGGCTATCTGATTGATCAGTTTCTCCGAGATGGAACCAATACTCGTGACGATGCGTATGGCGGGTCACTTGAGAACCGGGTGCGGTTCCTCAGAGAGGTTGTAGAAGCCGTTATTCCTGTTTTTGGTGCGGATAGAACAGGAGTCCGGATATCGCCGATTTTTGATGGGTTCTCCATGAGTGATAGTCAGCCGCAGACGACGTTCAATTTCGTTGCAGACACACTTGGGAAATACGGCCTTGCGTATCTACATGCAATGCAACTCGGGGCAGGTGACTTCGACTTCCTTGAAATCAAGAGTCGTTTTGGTGGAACTTATATTGCCAATGGTGGTTATGACGACGAAAGTGCATCTGAGGCGATAAGCAGAGGAGCTGCGGATCTCGTGGCGTTTGGAACCGCCTTTCTTGCTAATCCCGATCTGGTCGAGCGGTTCAAGCAGGGAACCCCCCTTAATAAACCGTTACCAGAGTTTTTCTATCAAGGAGAGAGTCGCGGCTACACTGACTACCCAGAATTGCCTGTGACAGCTCCCTGATCAGCCATCGTTTTGTTAATTGGAAAGGAGTGAAGAATGACACAGCCAGTATGCGTCGTCGTTGGTGTTGGTCCAGGAAATGGTTCTGCCTTAGCTCAAGCATTTTCCGATGAAGGAATGGCTGTTGCGCTCCTCGCTCGAAGTAAAGATACGACCGAGAAGCTCGCGGCTTCTCTTCCGTACGCTCGTGCATATCAATGTGACGTTACGGATGAAGAATCAGTAAAGACTACCTTTGCGGCGATATCTAACGATCTTGGAGCCCCGAGTGTCGTGATCTACAACGCTGGAAACGCACTCTGGGGTGATTTCGAAACGATCAATGCAAGCCAGTTTGAACAGGCTTGGCGTGTCAATGCTTTAGGATCCTTTCTCGTCGGTCAGCAGGGGATGTCTCTGATGAAAGAAAGTGGTCGTGGTTCAATTTTCTTTATCAGCGCGACAGCTGCGAAACGTGGAACAAAGAATATGGCGGCGTTTGCGCCAGCGAAGGCTGCGCAGCGTATTCTTGCTGAATCAATGGCAAAGTCGTTGTGGCCCTTAGGTATTCACGTTGGCGTCATTATAATCGATGCTGTTGTCGATTTGCCAACTACACGCAAGAAAATGCCGGGGAAAGAAGACGCATTTTTCTTGAAACCAAAAGATATGGCGGTGTCAGTTGTCGCAATGAGTAAACAACCCAAATCGGCATGGACTTTTGAAATGGAAATGCGTCCGTCTATCGAGGTTTGGTAATACTTCCGATTTGTTCTAAAATTTATGGAGAAGAACTATGAAATATCTGATTGTCGGTGCAACCAGTGATATTGGTTTTAACATTGTAGAGGAGCTTACAAAATCCAATCCTGGTCAGGTCCGAGTTCTTTTGAGGTCAAAAAATAAAGCTGACCTATTTAGCTCAATGGGATGTGAAGTGGTTGATGGAGATTTATCTGACCCAACAACGATATCAGATGCCTTTATGGGCATAGAAAAGGCATTTATTTTGACGCCGCCTTCTGATCTTGCTCCGGCGCTATTTTCAAATGCCATTTGGGCTGCGAAACAGGCTAACGTCAAACACGTTGTGCGGATTTCGGCTTTCAAGGCAGCTCATGACGCGTTGACGATTAATGGTCGTTATCATGCTCTTTCAGATACTGAATTGATGGCCTCTGGTTTGGCATATACAATTGTTAAGCCACATTTTTTTATGCAGAACCTCTTTATGGCAGCGGAAACAGTTAAAAATGGAGGTCATATCTACATGCCTCTTTCAACTGGAAAGCTCGCAATGATTGATTCTCAGGACATCGTTGATTTCTGTGTGAAAGTTCTAATCACAGAGGGGCATGAAAATAAAACATATACGATTACCGGCCCTGAATCTATTTCAATGGACCAAGTTGCTGCATCGTTGAGTAAAGTATTACATAAGCCGATTAACTATCATGATGTGCCCATTCAATCAGCATTGGATATGATTAAAGAAAAAGGTGCTGATACATACACGATTAATGTTCTTCATGATTATTTTTATCAGTATGCTCGAGGGTGGGGTGATGTCGTGACCGCGGATTTCAGTCAGATTGTTGGTCGATCTGCAAATTCTATTGATGATTTCTTCTTGCATAATAAAGTAAAATTCACCAATTAACAAAAGTGTTTCACTGCCAGTATACAATTACGCTGGCAGTGAAACATCATGGATCCATACTAAATTCAAAATAATAATTTGTTTTAGAGGAATAATTTCACCGTACAATGATAAATGGAAGTGTACGCTTCTTGCTAGTAAAAATTAAACAATATTTATGATGGGAATATTTTGGGATATTAGAAATGAAGAGTGAAACCGGAAGATATGACAGAGATAAAAATAACAAAGGTTACAACTGCGCGAGACCTACGGAGATTTATTGATGTTCAGTATGCCTTGAATGAAGGCGTTTCTGGATGGATCGCTCCTTTGAAGTCAGAAGTAAGAGCTCTTCTTGATGCGAACACTAATCCGTGGTTTGACCATGGTGAGGCTGTATTTTTCATTGCGGTCCTTAATGGCGTGGATGTCGGGCGTATTTCAGCTCAAGTGGATCAATTGTGGGAGGAGTTATCTGCTGCTCAAGGTGGGGGTGCAAATTGTGGTAACTGGGGGCTGTTTGAAGCTGCTGACGAGAATATAGCGCGGGCGTTGATTTTTCAGGCAAAACGTTGGTTGAAAGAGCGTGGTATGAAGCGGATGGTTGGTCCGCTTTCTCTTTCAATCTGGGATGAGCCCGGTCTGTTGATCGATGGAGTTGAACACCCGCCTACAGTCATGATGGGCCATCATAGGCTTGAATATTCGGGATGGATTGAGAAATGTGGTAATATTCCTCTACATTATCTGAAGTCATACGAACTAGATATTACATGTCAATTCCCACAAGTTGTTCAGAAAATAATAAGATATGGCGAAAATAACAAACGTATTTCCGTAAGAGAAATTAGAAAATCGGACTATGTCTCAGAAGCCAAAATAATACTTGGTATACTAAATGATGCTTGGATAGGAAATTGGGGCATTGTTCCGCTGACGGATCGAGAGATTTCTTATGCGGCCAAAAAGTTAAAACCAATCATTTTTCAAGAGCTTGTAAGAATCATTGAATATGACTCTGAACCAGTTGCTTTCATGATGACGCTGCCGGATGTAAATGAAATGATGACTGATCTTAATGGGAAGTTATATCCGTTTGGGTTTGTAAAATTGCTTTGGAGGCTTCATGGCGGCTTCAAAGGACGTCCTAAAGTAAAGAGAATGCGTGTTCCACTGATGGGGGTCAAACGCGAGTTTCAATCTACAGCACTCGCTTCTCAGTTTGCTTTTATGCTGATTGAAAGCATTCGACAGGTATCTGTTTCATTGTTTGGGGCAGAAAGGGCGGAAATTGGCTGGATATCTGAAACAAATAAGGGAATGATTTCAATTGCTGACGTCATTGGGAGTTCCGTAAATAGGACTTATTGTATCTATGAGCAGGTATTGTGAATGACGATATTATCGAGAATGTATAAAGACCAACAGAGCCCCCTTTTGATTGCAATTGTCGGTGCTGATGGCAGTGGAAAATCCTCGGTCGGGCAAGTCTTACTGGAATGGATGCAAAGCCAGCAGCCGACACGCCTATGTCATTTGGGAAAACAAACAGGAAACTGGGGACGGACAATCGCGCGATTTCCTGTTTATGGACATATGATTGATAAGAACATCGTCGAACGTGCTTCTAAGGTCAGAACAGAAAAAGGAGCCGGATTATTCACGTCCATTGTTATTTTCATGCTTTCGATGCGTCGTGTATTTCGTTTTCTGAAGATGCTCCGTCTGCACGCACAGGGTTATGCCATTCTCACAGACCGTTATCCTCAGGCTCATGTGCCTGGCCCAATGGACGGACCAGGACTTGTTGCTCGTAATCCTAATGGTTTGGTCGCTCGTAAACTGACAATATTAGAGCAAAGGCTCTATGACTGGATGTCGTCTTATAAACCGGATCTCGTCATTCGACTGAACGTTGATCTAGATACTGCGCTGAGGCGCAAACCTGATCATCGTCCGGGATCTCTAAAGCGCAAGATTGAGGACGTCTCAAAGCTCCGGTTTGATGGTTCGCCAATTCTTGATCTTATGGCGACAAATTCCTTTGACGACGTTGTTGCCGAGGCGCGCGACGCAATTCAAGTAATCTTGGTTTCTAAAGGATTCAAAAATTTTGAGAGACGGTCATGATTATGGAAGTTCAAGATACAATAACGACATTCACACTTACTCGTCCGTTCACGTTCAGTCGTCCGAAAGGCAAGCTGATAGCATTTGTTGGGACAGATGGTAGCGGTAAAAGTTTGTTGACGAGAAAACTATGTAATACTCTTTCTCGCCATCTGCCCGTGACTTTTGCCTATCTTGGTCTGGGATCTGGAGACCTTGGCAGACGGATCGGACAGCTTCCTTTGTTAGGAAAAGTCATAGAAGCGAAACTGAATAATAAAGCTAAAAGAATCCGTACAAAGGGAGAAAAAATTCCCGGGAATATAACAGCGATTGCTGTATATGCCCTATCTCTCAAGCGCTATTTTAATCATTTACGTGTGAAACGTGCACTGAATGCTGGTGTTACTGTTGTAACGGATCGTTATCCGCAAGTTGAAATCCCGGGAAGCTGTGACGGTCCTGGACTTTCAGCGGCAAGCCCAGGGAACCGATTTGTCGCATGGCTGGCGCGCTCTGAATCTAAAATGTATAAGAAAATGGCTTCTTATCATCCGGACCTTATCATTAGGCTGGATGTTTCGCCTGCGATAGCTTTTGCCCGGAAACCAGATCATGATCTTCAATTGCTTGAATCCAAATATGAGGTTATGAAAACTCTCAAATTTGACGGGGCTCCGATGATTTTAGTTGATGCGACACAACCCTTTGAAAGCGTCTGGCATAAAGTCGCCTGTTGCGTAGAGCCCCTTCTGGTGATCAATTTGATCGGACAAAAAGCAGAATATTTGCATTTCTAAACATGAGAAATTGGACGAATGACCGTGTTTTTCGTACATTAATGAAAAATACCGGAGCACTTGGATCTGCGAAAATATTAGGAGCTATTATTGGACTTGGCTCTCTTACCTGTGCCAGTCGGACATTGGCGGCAGCGGAATTTGGTACTCTTATGCTTATTCATACCTATGCTTTGAGTGCCGGAGCTCTCACGAAATTTCAGAGCTGGCAAATGATTTTGAAATTTGGCGCTCGCCCATATGAAAAGGGTAATACAGCAGTAGTTAAAAACGTTATTCGCTTCGCGGTTGGTCTCGATATCACTTCGGGCGTGCTCGGTGCTCTTCTAGGTATTTGCGTAATTTTGTTATTCCACAATTATTTTGGAATCGAGGATCAGTACAGAAATAGCGCACTGTTCTATTGCACACTGATTCCGACTATGTCTGCAGCAACTCCTGTTGGAATATTGCGTCTATTTGATCGGTTTGATTTGATTTCACAGCAACAGACTGTAACACCAATTCTGCGAGGATGCGGTGCTCTTGCTGCCTGCTGGTCAGGCAGCGGTCTCACGGGCTTTCTGATTACATGGTATGTTGCAGATATAGTGGGTGATATAATACTTTGGCAATTGGCTATCCGGGAGTTGGTGAAAAAGAATTTGTTGGATGCATTGAAACCTAGCCTGCGAACGGCTCCCCAAAATATACCCGGTTCCTGGCGCTTTGTATGGTTGACTAATTTAAACACAACGCTTGATGCTTGCTGGTCACCAATAGGTAACTTAATCGTCGGGGGAACGTTGGGGGCATCTGATGGCGGACGCTACAAAATCGCGACCACTGTTCTGGATGCTGCTGTAAAGCCAGCACGTTTTCTTGAAAAAGGGTTTTATCCCGAAATTATGCGACTTGATCCGAGGACCCGTCATCCCTGGCAATTAGCCGTCAAAGTTGGGTTTCTCTCAGCCTGTATTGGGGCGCTTATTACGCTGACCGTCTGGATAGGTGGCCATCCACTGATTAGTCTATTTGGTAGCAGATACAGTGAAAGTTCAATGGTAATGATGATTATGGCTCCAGCCTTAATCTTTTCCATGGGAGGTTTTCCGCTGGAGTCGCTGCTTTATATGGCGGGTCGAGCTCATTCGATCCTTATTGCTCAGGTTGCCTCGGCAGTCCTTTATATCGGCTCACTGTTTTTTTTGTCTGGAGATTATGGTTTGCAAGGTGCCGCCTGGGCCTACGTGGTTGGTATCATTGCCCTGCAACTGTTTTCTGGTGTCTTCGCATTTTCTGCGTATCTGAAGCGCTAATATTTGGACAAATATATCTCCTAAATTATTGGAAACATCTATGATGAAACTTGAATATCCTCGCTATTCTGACGATCTTCTGGGGCAGTTATTTGTTAATATTCTGGATGATGACGTCATTAACCTGGATGCTGAGTGTCCGGCAAGTTTTAGAATCACGTTTCAAAAAAATCTGGTTTTAGATTGTTACCGACTGTGCTGGCAGTCCCTGGATCGCAACGTAGATATACCGGGCTTTCGTAAATTGATTTTGGAGATTCTAATTAACGGAGATACGGAGAATGCGCTTCAGCGCGAAATCTTCAAATATAACCGCGCACGATTCAAGCATCTCCGTTTTGCATTTGCTAATCTTGACGTTCGGCATAGCTATCCGTGGAGCCTTAACTTTATTACAAGTCTTATGGGGTATATGCAGGACGGTTTCAAAAATCATCAGATCGTGCGAACAAGATTCGCAGGAGGGTTGCTTTGGGTTGCGCTTTCTCGCCCCTTTTACACACTAATACGGTACAGAATGAAGCAATTTCGTCCGACGTGTCAGAAGAGCTTGGAAGAGTATTTTTTGAGAGAAAATAAGAAAATTATATATGCACTCAATCAATCTACGATTACAGCGCATGAATTTCATGACATAAGGAAAATCATTAGCCGGCGTGTTGCGTTTAATGATACGTTACGCGTTTTGTATCCTAATTATAATGCAGATGCTATTTCGCGTTATCTTGCGACTATTAATGGTCTTATGGGGAATATGCATGACACCCTGATTGAGAAACATCTCAAGGGATTACAGGATTATCGACATGAAAAGTTTGGGATCAATGATATTATAAAAGATCGTTTGAAGAATTTTGTGCGCCATATTTAGAGTGGTGTGATTAAAAAAATCTCCGATATATTTTTCGAATTCCATGTTTTTGACAGAATTAAATTTGGAAGGTTCGAAAAACCCCCTGGAGGGATCGAATTACCCTTGATTGATACGCTTGGTCCGTAATTTCTGGCTTTTGGTGATTTGATTGACGGTTGTTTGAGTTGTTTTCGGTCTGCGTTTTGAGCTGATCGAGTGTTGTCCCCCGCTGAATGACTACGCGTTCGCGTTCAACCTCTCGAGGAAGAGAAAGCAGCGCATATTGTAGACGATATTGGCGAGCCCGATCCTCATGGTGGCCCGGGTGATACCAACAGTTCGGATGAACAATCCCGTCTGCGATTTCTGATCGCAAAAACATGCTCGACGCGGGATCGGATCACGGACTTTCCGGCATTCGATTTCTGGATATGCCGGGGCATAGGTTTGAGATGCGGCTTTTTCCTGTGAACCTTTGAGACAAAACCTGGAGGGTTCGAAGAACCCTTGATTGATTCCCCTTGCGCCTGATTTCAGGTTTTTGGCATGTTGATTTCTGGTTCCTGGTCCTGATTTTCACTCTGCGTTTTGAGCAGAGAGAGGGTTTCATGCTCTGGATTGCTACGCGGCGGCGTTAATCCGCTCCAGGAGGAGAAAGCGGCGCATATTATAGACGATATTGGCCAGCCCGATCCTCATGGTGGCCCGCGTTAAGCCTACGGTTCGGACGAACAGTCCCGTCTGTGACTTCTGATCGGCAAAGACGTGCTCGACGCGGGATCGGATCACCGAATTCCCTGCATTAGATCGCTGGATATGCCGGGGCATAGGCTTGAGATGCGGCTTTTTGCGATGAAAACTTGGAGACAAAGCCCTGCTTTTCCATGAAGTCTTCGTTGGCTTTTGAGCGATAGGCCGTGTCAGCCCAGACACTTGAGGCCGTATTGGTTTTATCCAGCAGCCCCTCTCTCAATCGCGCGCCGTCACTGGCAGCGGCATCTGTCGTCTTCCATTTGCGGATCAGCCGAAATTTCCGATCGATGGAGATGTGATCTTGTACCGAGAGCGCAAGCTTTTTTTGCGTTTTCAGGAGGTCTTTTCGATCCGGTTGGAACGACGTCCTGCTCTGATGTTTTCTCCGACAGTATAGCGCTCCAGAATGATGGCTTTTGCTTCACAGAGGGTGATGCTGTTTCCCTCCCTGTCGCGCACTTCGTAAGGCTTTCCTCGTTTGAGAACGCTGAAGATCCGGTTCACAATACGATTGGCAACGGCACATAAAGCCTGTTTGTGATGATGACCTTTCACCTTCATCAGCCTCCAATAAAATTCTGCCAGTTCAGGATCTGTTTTTCGTGCCGTATCAGCAGCAAGATAAAGTGCGTGTTTGATGCGGTTATTGCCACCCTGGGTCAGGGTCTGGCCCGCTCGTTCCACACCACCACTATCAGCCCTCCTGGGAAACAGGCCACAACAACCCCGTAAATGTTTTTCGGAATGAAACCGCTCAATGTTCTGCAAGATACCAATCAGGGTCGGCGCAAGATGACGGCCGACACCCGGAATACTGAGCAGAAGAGCCTGTGGGTCAATCTGCAAGATCCTGCCGATTGCGCCTTCTGTCTATTATGCAACCGTTGCCAGGCAGAAAAATCCCTGTGTGCGCAGCCAGAAAGACAAAGAGCTGAGCGATGAAATCCGCAGGATCTGGAACGATAATTTCTGCGTCTACGGAGTGCGCAAGGTCTGGCATCAGCTCAGACGTGATGGTCTGGATGTCGCCCGCTGCACGGTAGAGCGGCTGATGCGCCGGATGGGACTGAAAGGCGTCATTCGTGGCAAGGGGATCAGAACCACACGGCCCGATCCGGCGCGGTTCTGTCCACAGGATCTGGTACAGCGACAGTTTCATGCACCAGCCTCCAACAGACTGTGGGTTTCGGATTTCACGTATGTTTCCACCTGGCAGGGCTTTGTTTATTTCGTCTTCATCATTGATGTATTCGCACGGGTTATTGTGGGTTGGCGTGTCTCCTCAACGGCTCATACCGACTTCGTGCTGGATGCCCTCGAGCAGGCTCTGTGCCAGAGGCAGCCTGAGGGAAAAGTGACCCACCATTCCGACCGCGGATGTCAATATGTGTCCATTCGCTACACGCAAAGACTGGCTGAAGCGGGCCTTGTTGCTTCTGTCGGAAGTGTTGGGGATTCCTATGATAACGCTTTGGCGGAGACCATTAACGGACTTTACAAAATCGAATTGATCTACCGGCAGGGACCATGGAAAAACAGGGAAGCTGTTGAGCTGGCAACACTTAAACTGGGTCGACTGGTTCAATAATCGGCGGCTCCTGTCCTCCATTGGAAACATCCCGCCAGCAGAAGCTGAGGCACGCTTTTATGAACAACAGAAATCACATGCATTAGCTGCATAGTTCAGATAAAAAACGTCTCCACAAAACCC
>JAEIHY010018417.1:0-80167 GCA_018904565.1 Drosophila tsacasi
CGATGTTTTTGTTGATATCGATATTACTTGATGTTATCGATAGCAACGTTTCGCATTTTCAGGTCGAGCTATTCGCCCCGAAACGCGAATGGGTCCTGAGCTATTCCCAGGAAACGCGGGCAGAAAAAAAAAACAATCAAATAAAAATATCGCTATTTCGATATTTGGGCAAACAAAAATTCGTGATAGAAATATATCATCTCTAGAAAAAATATCGATATGTCGATATCTTGATATATTATCAACAACGCTAGTTGTTGTTGCGCGGCGGAAAAAACTGAAACAACGGCACTTGCGGCGCTCACGCTCGTGATTTATCCTGTTTTTTCTTGCAAATATTAAAACAAACTCGCCTGTTTTTTCCGTTAGCTTCGCGTAATTTAAAAACGGCTGAGTGGGCGTGTGTGCGTGTCGTTCGTGTCTTGTGTGATATTTTCTGTGGCTCCTTTTGCCTGCTACAGTAAATTCTCGGTTACGCGCCCTGCACTTTGTAAGTGGTTAGGGTGTGCGAAAAGCGCGATAAAATGCGAATAAATGCGAAAATGGGCGAAGAGGCAACTGAGCTGCTAACTAGAAAAAACGCCAAATCTCTTTCTCCCTCTGCCTTTCGCCCGACTCGCTCGTTCTCCCTCCTTCTCTTTGGCTTACTGCCATTGTTGTAGATTTTTGCCGCCTATGACCAGCGTTTTGTTGTTGCGCAGCATGCAGCGTGCGTGTGTGTGCTTGTAAATTCCAAAACATACGCCGCCTTGCACAGTGGTTATAAAGTGGGAAATATCACCCAAAGTATTTCCAATTCCCAGAACCGGCTTGGTGTGCGTGTGTCTGTTTGGGTGTGTCGCGTTAATAATAATTTTCCGCTTTTGTGCCGCTTAAGTTTCTTTCACCAATTCCTCCATTCTAGACCCCTTCGCCGTTAACGTTTTCGAGTGTCGATTGTGTGTGTGTGCGTGTGTGGAAGAGGAAAGGAAGCAACAAATGCGCTCCGTTGCGTCGCGTTGCCAACTAACTACGTGATGAAATGCGTTTTATGGCACTCCAGCCAATTGACAATTAGAATTGATTATTATTCATTATTTTGCTTATTAACAGCACACGCACACAGGCACATTCCTTTTTATAAAAAGAGAGAGCGCGCGAGCGGCCAAAGCGAGTGCTTCAACTCTCTCTCTCGCGCGCGCTCAAACAAACTCCAGTGAGCCGCAACAACAAAGCAATTGGCAAGGCCAGGCGGAGGCCTACGTTTTTGCGTAACGTAAAGCCACCACGTAATTCGTAAACACTCGAAATTAATCAAGAAAAAATCATAAAATAAAATTGCAGCCCCCCTCAAAAATTGTGCGGTGAAAATGTGGGCGAAACGTGTGCGATAAGCAAGGCCCGTGAAAAGTGTCTGGCCATGTCCCTCTGTGTCCGTGGTTTGAGCCAAGTTTAAAGACAACAACTGCGACAAATACGAAATAAAGGCGGAAACGGCAACAGCAGCCACTGCGACCCCCCTTTTTTACCCCCTCGAACATAAAAACAAGCAAGACGACGTCGAAGAAGAAGCAACAGCAGCCGCAGCGGCCGAAGACGAGCAGCATGTTCAAGTGCATTCCCATCTTCAAGGGCTGCAACCGGCAGGTGGAGTTCGTGGACAAGCGCCACTGCTCCCTACCGCAGGTGCCCGAGGAGATCCTGCGCTACTCGCGCACGCTGGAGGAGCTCTTCCTGGACGCCAACCACATTCGCGACTTGCCCAAGGTGAGTGATTGCTGCGAAACTCCGGGGAATATTGATTTTCTGTTGGTAAAGGTCCTTAATCAATGGCCCAAACTTTAGGTTATACCATAGTTAGTTCCTTTTGTTAGATAGCAGAAATATGTTAATTGCCAAATATTTATACTCAAAGAAGAGTGTGTAAGTCGCGGGTACAAGGAAAAAGTTTGAATTTACGAACTTCGACTGTATGCCACGACCCGGGAAAACCAACCTGAGCTCCCTGAATCCTCAAAACTGGGACGGCCTGGGCCGGGTGCTGGTGCTAACGTGCAAATGTCATAGTTCAAAGTGTGTGGGAAATTGAATAAATTCGTCAAGTCAGGCTCAGTGGGGGTGGGAATTTAGTGGGTTGATGGTAAATGAAAATTAAATATTAATAGATGCAGTGTTTATGTTGGCAAAACAAAGATTCCAGGGTTGTTGCAAAATGAAATCAAGGCAAAAAATCTTATTTATATCTTTGATATGAAAAAAATAAGCTTAATATATTTCAAAACAAAATAAAATGCAAATTAAAGCCAAAACAAAGATGTCTCTGTTTGAACTCCCCTCAATCTAGATCTGTTTCCAAGAAATACAAAGAAAAAGAAAAGTAAATGCCAATAGACTGCTATGCATTCCGATATGGATTGTTTGATCTGCTCAAACCCCTTGGTTATCTTCGGGAACTACGAGCAGAACGGCCTTGTCTGGCGGTGACGGCTTTATGTTTGCAAACTTGTCCCACCGCCGCGGCGGTGTCGGTCCTAAGCTCAAGGGGTTGATGGCTGGGCACGTAATTTGCATCCCCGGGTGCGTTGACCCCGCCCAGGGCCAGTCCTCAGCCTCAGCCTCATCCTTCCCTGAATGGCCACACTCAGGGCCATTCTCCTTTGGTCAACCAGCTGGCCAGGCAGCTATCTGCTGGAGCATCGCCATTTACCAAGACAACAATTACGACAAAAGAGGTTCCCCCGGTCGAGCGGAAGTCTTTAATTAATGCGGGGAAATGGGGGGAAAAGCCGCTTCGCAGTGGGCTGCGCTGGGCCGAGTTAACGCTGGCCGGGGTTCTTTGACAGTGCAGCCACAATGGAGAGAGTACATGCATAATTGAATCTGCAATTACGCAACGCGGGTCGGCGGGACAGGCAGAGGCGGCTGGCAGATCAAAGACTCCGGCATGTGCAGCATTCTAATTAGTGGCCAAGTGCCCCGATAATAGCCACAAATTGGGTGTGGCTTTCAGTGCCCAACGGCTCCCTCTCGCGCCTCCCCGGATTATTTCGATTGGGATGTGAATAATTCTGGTTATTTATTTATTTGGCTGTGTCAGCCTGAGGTCTTCTTTCTCAACGCCGGCAGCTGGTAAATAAACAACAAGTAAACGAGCATAAACAGTGGCTCGTTGACATGGCAACAAGTGGTGGTGGGTGGCGGCGGCCATATCTTGTTGCAGAATTGCAATTCATTTGCGGTCAGCCGCAGCTCCTTGCCTTTCCATCCGTTATGCACTCGGTCAGCTTTCATTAGGCCTCCACCGAGTCTTCCTGCAGCCTCCCGCCCGCTTCCTTTGCGCTCAGCCGCACTCACTAATGAACTTCTAATGCAAATGCAGAGGCAGCATTTATTGGAGCAACGTTCAACGACCACATGTTGCTTTCCCGCGACAAACAGCAGGAGTAGAGCAGCCACAATGGACGACAAGACTCCCATATAATGATGATGTTCTGAGTTCGGTTGAATGCCAAACGAATGACAGCGGCGGCGGATGTGATTGTTGCTTCAGTTTAGCTTCTGCTGATGGAATGGCGAGCCGTTCTCAACCCTTTTTCTGGATTGTTGAGAGCGGTACACAATTTCCGCGTTGTCATAGCATCGACGAGTTGTGGGGAGAGTACACGGGAAAAATTTTATAGAGCTATTATCTAGAAATATAGATTTCTTGATTAAGTTTATTAATTTTAACTCCCAAACTTATACCCATAAAAACTTGAAAATAGATCGAATCAATCTTAATTAATATTAGATACACATAAAATAATACCAGTTTATATTCATAAAAAAATGAACATTTTCTCCAAGTGAAGCAACCTCAATAGACTCGTTACTAACTCAACGACAATCTGTTTGAATCTTCTGGCAGTCGTTTGCCTTCATCTGACGGAGTTGGCAATTGACTGGGAAAATGCTGCTTTAAATTCTGCATTTTCCGCAATTATTTAAAGGGCCTCCTTAGCCCTTAGTATGCTCCTCTCCTCTTCTAGTAATTTGCATTATGCAACTCCCCGATTAGGGCTCTCCAGCGTCGAGTTATTGGAACCTACCTCAAGGAGACACAATGGACTCAATGCGGCCAGCAAATTGGCTTCTCCGCTGCCATTCCGCCCACTCACCATTCACAGACCCAACTGGCCCCATTCATTTTGGGCCAATTAGTCACGCTCTGAGATAAGATACCGAGTAATCACCTTATCGCCTGGCATTGCCCCAATGGGCCTGAGGTTCAACCTGCTTACCCGGGCCGGGCCAGCCAACCTTCCTGTCTTTGCCGACTTGCTGTTCGCTCTCCAGGCCCCCGCCGAAACCTGAACCAAAGCAGGTGCCTCTCGGCGCTTGGGGGAGGAAACTGGAACGGGGGCGCTTGTGAAAAACTTAACCGGCAGTCTGGCTATTGAACACACACAAAGACCGTGGCAACAACAACGAGAGCGGAGCGACGGCAATGACATCATTTGGTAGTAATCGCGTACCTGACACAGCGAACTCGACAACAGCTACGAAAACAGCCAGCAATAATCTAAAATGGCGTCGCCCCGCTTTTAGTGAGTTTGGCTAAGTGAGCGCAATAGTCGCCGCACAACTTGGCTCAACACCTGGCTACCCCGAAAAGATACCCAACCCTCTCTGATTTGGCAACTTTTCGGTCATCAATATAGCTTGGGCAACTTAAACTCGTGGGTCATCCATTCCCTGTGTCTTATAGAAACTTAAAAAATATCTTCAGAACTCAGTAACCTTAAATCATAAAACTTTTGAATGATGCAGAGTACTTCAAAGTATTTAGACTCAAATATGTTCACTTAAAAGAAAAGTGAAACAAAAGCTCAATTGCTTACTTTTCAATATTAATTACCAAACATTGAAGTTGCCCTCATACGTGTTGCTTTATGAAACAAGAAAAAGAAAACCTGAATCAAGAATTTTCATTTTTTATTCCCATCACACATATTTTCCTTGCACTTCTATTTGACTAACATTAACATCATAAAACCACAGTTATCTTCCTCAAGCCGCGAGTCGAACTGTACTTAACTTGTGGAATTTTTCATTCGATTTGTTTTGAGTTTTTCATTTCGTTTTCGTTACACTAAGCCACGCTCGTCTCTCGCATTCCCCATCGCTTATTTTGTTGTATTCTATCCACTAGCTGGGAGCTTGTGGAAACCGGTTTGCCTATAAATAAATAAATGTTTTCCACTTAATTGTTTCTGAAGGCTTTTGTATCAAACATTACCTGGCTGGGGACGGGAGCTGGAGCTGCTCTCTGTTTGTTTGCAGCTGTTTAAAAAGTTATTTGCCCAAAGTGCATTTCTCCCAGCTAGTTCGCCGAGATTCGCGGTGGATGCTGAGGCTTTAGATATGTGGCGCCTGATATGGCAACGGCGTTGCAATTTCTGTATTTGCATCTGAAAGATACTACATTTTCCGAAGCAGCTGTTTGGGAAACGAGGAACGAACGGTTTTAAGTGCTTTTCCGCTGACTACCACTTGGCTTTTTTATCCGGTGGCTGGCTGCATCGTCTGCAGGCTGCCATAAAGAAAGTTGTTGGCATGACAAATGCATAAAGGCACACACAGATACAGATACTCAGATAGTTGGCCTGCGATGGTAAATGGAAAAATGAAGATGTACAGATTGGACCAGGCGCCCAGATTTAGCGAGGCAGAGAATGCGATTCCTTCCTCTGGCGGATGCCACTGGAGAAGCTCGTGTCTTGTTTGTTCGACGATTACACATATTTGTATATTTTTCGACTCTTCTGTTGCAAGCTTCACTCGAAGAAAAGGTGTTGGACGTCTGTGGATGAAAACCTAGTAAGAACAGTGTAAATAGAACATGGAGTCCGATAACCCGTTGAGTTTAAGAGGGAAATTTGAGTTTCCTTGCCAAGATAGAGTTCCTATTACCTGCAAATTCCGCTTCAAAATACATAAACTTCAAGCTCTTTCCTATTTCTTTGAGTGCATCCGTGTATCTGTATCTCCAGTGCGGCGTGAAATACTAAACGTAGTCGGAGACTTCAGCTCCAGCTCTGCACATAATTGCTGCTGTCTGTCTGTCTGCTTCGTCGGTTGGTTTGTAGCCCGGTTCGCTGTTCTAGCTCAGCTGGTTTACGTGGCTGTAGATGCGTTCGCAGAGATACTCGCAGCCGAAATGTATCTAGAACCCGTTTCGGTCCGAGTGCGGTGCTTGCTGGGCGCCTAGTCATTTGCAACATGCACACACCACTCGCGAGTGCGGTTATGTCTGTACATGCGTGTGCTGCCCGCTGTGTGAGTGAGCCAGATACATCGGCGGGCAGTCGGCTGTGCGCACTCGGACTCGGACTCGGATTCCAGAACAGATTACACTTGCAGATACACTGCGGCACACATTAAAACATTGCTGGCGGGCAGCGAAGCGCACCCGGGTCATGGTTCAGTTCGCACTCCCCACGAATTGCATTATATTCTGGCCATCAGGAATTGGCCGACCCATCAGGCGGGCTCCATTAGTATGGCTTTTAGGCAGCACAAATTGGTTTTCCGACCGACCGGGCTGGACCTCTTAACAAAGGCAAATTGAATTGTTTTTGTTAGAGCTTCGCTCACAGGCAGATAAAGTAACTATGCTTAAAATCGAATTATGCACATGCAGCTCATACAGTGTTGTGTCGCTCGTCGCTCGTCGCTCGGTGATGCAACCGATGCGAACGAACAGCCGTTGTTGGCCGGGCTAAGAGCCGGCTACTGCCACTTGCTGGGCGCCTGCTTCGACTAGATACAATAGTAAAAGTGTGCTGGCTGAGTGAGTGAGTCTATCCCGGAGCGTGTGTGTATGTGCACTCGAGTGGCAGACAAACTGGTAGTACTCGGTGCTCCGTACGCTGTACACTCGTGGCTATAAGCCGGCCGGTCTGCCGGCCGGTAATTTATGGCCATGCAAGGAGAGTGACGGGCGAAGACATGTACATGTACGTGCACACTCACACAGCCCTGCTGCGGAGCTGCAGCGTGGGTTGTTTGGGACAAAAGGGGGAGGGGAGGGGAGGGCCGGTCGGTGGTTGGGTGTCTTTTGTGCCGGCACTTGGCGAAAAGTTTGCAATTCGCATTCGTTTTTATTGTCGTCATGCCTTGTCCTCGTTTTGTCTCTCCGCTTTTGTTGCACTCTCGGCCAGTCCATCTCCGCCCGCTGCCACCTCTGGCCCAGTGTTGTTGCCACCCTCTTTGGGCCATTTTCATATGCAGGCTTCGTTTGTTTTTTGTTCTTTTTTTTCGGTCGGTGCCGCTGTCTTCCTGCATTTTTTGCGCCTGCCTTTGTCGCTGACAGTTGCAACTTTTTGACGCATGATTTGTTGAAAGGCTTTTCGCTTTTTCTGTCTGCATAAATAGGAAAAAGAACATGGCCATTGTAGGTGGCCGAAAGCAAGGAAAGCAATGCAGCTGACACTAATGGAGTCTAAGCCGCTTTGTCTTAACAGAGTCCCTTGTTCATTAGACAAACCAATGGTTTTTCTGACATTGACTTTCCAAGAAATTTGCACTGAGGAAAATGTATTCAAGGTTTTTTAAAGGTACCTTGAAATTATGTTTTATGAAAAGTTGTTCGCTTTTGTGTTCTCCGAGTGCTTTTCTCTGAGAAGTGTGTCATAAAAATGAAAAATGTATGGCTTTGTTGCTGTTCCCATGAAATTACTTCAGGAATATAAGTATCTATACTTAATACAGTATTTTAATATTAATAAAGTCGGTACAAATTAATTGTATTATTTAATTTTCGTATCCAAGTTAATTTTTCATGTAAATTAAAATTTTAAAGTTCTGTAAATCATTTTAATGTGATATCTCATGTCCCCGAGTTCACATGGATTTATGGGCTTGCCCTTCCTTAAATTCCTTTCGATTTGTAAGTCCAAATACGCCCATAGCTGGAGGTGCGGAATTCGCTTGTTCAGAGTGCCCCAAAAAACTGGGTCAACAACTCCCAGCACTTGGCCGGCACTTCTATTGTCATGTGGGACAAACAAAGAGCACAACAAAAAATAGAAAGAATTTAATAAACTTTACGGCCACAACTACGAATTATTTTCATTATTCTGGTGGCGGCGACGTCCGCTGCCGCTGCTCTTTTTCTTTTTGTTGGGCTCGGGTAGCCCCAAGAAAGAACCAACAACAATGGCCGATAAAAATCGCGCTGGCAGAACCGAAAGCAGCGTCGTCGACTGGGGCTGTTAACCTTGAGGTCTATGACTCAGCGAGTCGGTAACTTTCTTTCCAAGATGAGTACTCCACATTGCAGGAAGGTCAGATGGAGTACGGGCACGGGTAAGGGGTGCGGGTTGGGATGCGGGCATAGGAATAGGTATAGGTGTAGGTACTCCTAGGCACCCTTCACTTTGGAAAGTCCGTGGAGCGCCAGCATAATTTATTTCGAAATTCGAATCGAAGTCGTGATTTTCATAAATGAATTGTTGGCGACATGTCTCTCCTGTCTGGGGCGAGTGGAAAGCTGGAGCGAAAAGGAGGAGGCAACCCTGGGTGATTCTAATGGTAAACTGACTGGTGGTGGACGGGTCACGGCTCTAACAAATGACAACCTCTGGGAGATTTATGACCACGAACGACCGAACAGAGCTTGGTTCGGAGACCTAACTGAGATGCAATGCCTTTTGTCTAGAAAGGCTCCCGAGAGTCGTGCTGAGGTCTAAATCTTGTTTCTCCTCTCTTCCGTGCTTGCAGAATTTCTTCAGATTGCATCGCCTGAGAAAGCTGGGCCTGAGTGACAATGAAATTGGCCGCCTGCCGCCGGATATACAAAACTTTGAAAATCTCGTCGAGCTCGATGTTTCACGCAATGGTAAGTTGAACTCCGCATAAATATCCGATTACCAGTACGAAAATATACCCCAATAAACATGCAACAAGTGCCTAACTCTAAATGGCATCGATTGACCGTAGATTTTGCTGCTTCGAATTTCCATTTTGGCTTTTGTCGGACAGCACGTGTCCGTTGATTACCGTGATTGAATGACAGATTGATTGAGGGAGGCGGCTGCACCATTGTGGTCTCGATATCCATCCCCATTCGGTGCCACACGCAATGCAGCTGATGTGGCAACAATTGCATACAATAATTGTGAGTCGACAGGGTATCGGTGGCTGTGTGTAGCTGCTGCGGTTGTGTTTGAGGAGCCTGCGACTGAATCAGCATATCGAATGACGCACCAAGCTTTCTCCCTGGGCGTGAGTTGATCAACCTAATTACGGAAAATGTCGAGCTGTCATCCGTAGAGGTTATTGAGTTATCACTAATTGTTGAATTGTTTGCAGAATGCAGTTTATTGCATTGAAATTGATGATAATTACCAGTATCATGGCTATGAAAATGTGGGTTTGATTAAGAGAGGGTTTAAGACAGAGCTCACAAGAGCTGTTTTATTCAAATGGGATTTCCGGAATCGCTTAGTTTAAGAAGTAAGAGTTCATGTAGATTTAAATCTTTAACAAAATGAATTCCAACTTAAAAAGTTCAAAATGATTAAACAAAATCTAAGACAAAACACTAAACCCCCATTCATTTGAATTTTCATTGTGTAATTTTTCCATTAAAGTCTCTTCCTGTGCTTTTATCGTTTAAATTGTTCTGTATTACAGACCTCAACGACTCTAAACTCATTTTAAGTGCAAACAATTGCATTGTCTTATCTCCACGGCGCATGCAACATCCCTATTACACTGCTCGTTCCATGTTGCCCTACACTTCAAGTGTTTCCTCAAACAAAGAAGATGCAGCCGAGTTTTTAATAACTTTTTCCCGGCCAAACTTCTGTCATATTTTCAATGCAACCCCCGTATATGTATGTATTTTCCGCTCAAGCAAGCATAAATCCGTAAACAGTAAACAGTAATTGGAGTCAAGTGCAGCTCGTCGACGCGGCATCGTAATAAATGAAAACGAAAAACGTACTGAAAATAATTTAAATAAGTATAAATCAGCTGCCGAGGGGCCCTGCCTTTTTCAATACCCCCTCTACTCACAATAACCATGGAAACAAACTGAATACAACTCACCGAATTCATTCACAGCCCCCAATGGAATATTATCGACAATGACGTCGCCGAGGCGCTTCCCATTTCCGTTCAAGGGTTTCAATTTCACTTGCTGGCAAAGCGAAATTCAGCAGCTTTGCAGCTATTGCATTACCTACCACACGGAAAATAAAAATGCGTTATATTTCAGAGTAAACATTAATATGTTTATCAATCAGAAAACACGGAGATTTTGTATCTCACTAAAATATATCAGACAAAACAATGTTCTTGGATATTGGCAAGTTTCCAATTCAATATCATATCTTTCATTAAGAGATTTCAAAGTCTCTCTTCGCTTTTGATATTATAAATCGTTCTCTGGTCATTAGAAAATATATATTTTTTCTGTAATATTATAATATTATAAACCGTTCTCTGGTCATAAGAAAATATATATTTTTCCTGTGCACTCATTACCCAATTTGGCACTGATTTTAATGTGACTGGCGGGTCGTGTTTGGTTTACTACTACAGCTTGTGGTACTTGCTGATTATGCAGTTTACGGCTGGCAGTTTGCTGTTTATACACATGACCCACAAATGACCAGAGACTCACAGCTTATGCTTGAATGTGGCCAAGTGAATGGACCTGAAGTGGTGCGCTCAAGCGGTTGGCTGCTGAAATCTGAGCTGGATTTTCCTGGCTCTGGGTGAAAGGCCGCCCACGTTAGTCGCTGCTTAGATTATCCGCCTGGCAGGAATCGGTGATTAATGGTCGTTAAAGAGCGATAAGTCGATCAGAAAAATATTAAAAGATCTCTCTGTTAAAGCGCAGGCTTTCTATTTGAGCGCGCGGCCCTCCTTGGGGAAGAAAAGCCTTTCACATTCGATTGCAGCAACGCCTGGTGCACATTTTATTGGTCCACCGGGCACAGGTGTGTTGTAGTGTGTGCACTGGCGCACCTCTTAAGGTTATTTCCCAAGCACATTTTCTTATTGCCAACCGCGAGAAAATTTCAGTTCTCAGCTGGTGGGTGTTGCATATTTTTCATTTTTCATTCTCCATTTTGCTTTTTCCATTTGTGTTTTTTCCGTCTTCTATTTTCCGCTCAAATTAGCCGGCTCGATTTGTATTCGGCTTGTTTGCCTTGCCAGCTGCAGTTGCCACAACAATGGCCATCAGCCATGCCAGCCACAAGTTGAGCAAGTGCAGCGATAACAACCAAAAAAGGAAGCCAACTTCGACATACCGAAGTGCTTATACCCTTGAACATTTTCGAAGTTACTAGGATATTGGGAAATGTTAAAAGGGATTCTACTTATAACAGCCTTAAATTCTGCATATTTGGCAATATATTCATTCCCTGAAAGACTTCAAAACTATAGGTAATAATACCTTTCTTGGGGCAAAGGGTATTGCAAGGTGCAAGTGCCACAACACTCGCCCGACTGCACTTGACAATAGAATTTTTGTACGCCACGTGCATTGTCGCCGGCTCCTGTGTTTGTATGCACGCGGCGACTATAATAACAATTCTAATAAAAACATGAATTCCCCTGACACTGTTGGGTGTGCGGCTAGTGGGTGTACTTGTGTTTGCCTCTGTGGGTGCGTTAATGTGGACACAGCTGCTCTCAAAATAATAGAAGCTTTATTTCGGCATTTTAAGAAATAAAAGGAAATAGTTTTTGAGACGAAAATGTATATGATTATAAAAGTGGTGGCTTAAAAATAAGAAGAGAGATAAAGTACACATTATAGGGGATATGTAGCATGTTCTAAAAGTGTAATCATTATTTTATATATTTTTCCGTAAAGGATAGTAAATGAAGTAGTTTACCTTCTGAATATTTTTTAATTAAAATTCTTTAGTGGAAACTTTATTCCGTTTTCATATATTCCTGATTGATAAATATAAACCTTATCCTCTTGAGGTTATTTAATGTACAAATGCAAACCTTAATTACTATACATTAACACACTGACCCTCTGAATTCTAAATAACTCATTAAATTTCTACTTACTGCCTCGTAAAAACTATCACTAAATACAGATTCAGTTAACCTTTTGAAACAGCTTTCAGTACTATAAATTCAACCCACATCGTGTGCCTCTGTACAGTTGTCGTTGTTAGTTGTCGCCAGTTTTGCACGTAAATCATTATGACAAGTTGACCCGCTTGCAAAACGCAAGCCCAAAGGGCTCTGCCGGCTTCTCTGCTGGCTTTTTGCACTACATTTTACTTTATTTTTTTGTTGTTGTCTGTTTTAGCTTACTGCTAATTGTTTGTTTATTTGCTTATTGCGTTTTCTATTTCCATAGCTGCCATCTATTTTCGCTTATACTGCAGTTTCGCCGTTTATAGAGTGCCGCTTCGTGTCGTGTTTTGTTTACTAAATAACAAAATAAAAACAACTAAAAATATGTGTCTTCAATGCCCCTGACGGCGCGGTTGCAGTTGCCAAGCCGAGTTTATTTGTTCGAGTGCGTTGTGTTTTTTTGTTAGCAGCGAACGACAAACAATAGAATTGTGAGAATTTAGCTGGTCGAGTCTAATTTTTGGAATGCCAACCCGATTGGATGCGGCGTGACATGGCTGTGAATAGTTACTGAAATAGAAAGATAAAATTTTTTAAAGTACACTACACAAAATTCAATTTTATTGTAGAAATTACAAAATTAAAAATAAAAATAATTGTTAAGGATATTTTGATCTATTGAAATATATTTTAGAAGCTGCCTTTATATGTTTTGGTAAATTTATCTCCCCTTCACTAGGTTTTCGGTCAAATTTAAATTAGAATTTTCCGATTTATCCAACCGGAACTTGCATCTAATATTTGTTTCTCAATAATTAAGAGAATTGGGGTTTCTATGTATTTATTAGAGTGAAAGTGCAGATATGGTGTTCGTTCTCAGCTCTCCGGGAGACGTATTCAGCCTAAAGCTGATTGAAACTCTTACTGGACAAATGCCTGAAAGTCGAGCAGCAATCAACTCAAAACAAACTCAATTAAATGCTATTTGAAAGTCATGCCCTTAGGCCCTGTACGACACTTGTTTTCCCCTTCTCCCCACCAAATGTGTGTCATCTTTCTCCCCGCTATGTTTTTGCTTTCGTTGTGTTGCAATTCAGGCGTCAACTGGGTCAAAGTTAAAGTACGCGGCCGCGTTGCCCTGCAAAAAACGAATCGCGGCGCCTCCGTTCGAGTGGCGTGCTCATTTCGTTGTTCTTGGCGCTGGTGGAGACTGCCAGGGGTTCCAAGTCCCCAGGTCCCAAGTGCAGTCGATTCCACCGACACAAGCAAGGGCATAAGTACGGGGAAGTATAAGCCGACAACGGCCGCCGACAGGGCATCAAAAGAACTTATCACACTTGCAGAAAATAATTAAAAACTAAGATGCTGTCGGTTCTATGAAGATATATTAAATTGGGTTCTTAAAAGGGAATATTCTTGAAAGGAAATAGCTTAAAAAAATAATAGCTTAAAATAAAATAAGAAAACTGTGGGTATTCTTAAATTAATTTCCAAGAAGCCCTATTTAAAATTGTTTTTGTATCTATCCTAAGTTTCTTATCTTTTATTTGATTGTAATCTATTTAAGAAAAAACCTTTTTTTTTTAACAAAATCAAATCTAGTTCTTAATTTTTTTAACTGCAGAGCGAAAGACTTAGTGAAAGAGAGATGAGAAGGAGGAAGATGAATCGGGGGCAGCGAGAACAAAGACAAAAATCAAAGAATCCAAGCTTTGTCGTGGTCTCGGAACAGGCCATTAGCGTCCATGACTTTGTAGGAAGTTCCCCGAACGAAGAGCAATTGACCAGAGCTAAAGCCAAAGCCAAAAGGCACTGCCACCAAGTGATGAGAACGTTTCAATGTACTCTCTGAACAAACAAACAAAGCGAGAATAAGACTGCCAGACAGACAGACGCACGAAAGAATTGTATAATTAATAGCATTAAACAAAAACTAAATCAAAATGTCAGGGGTGGAAAAATCAGCGCAAATTGAAAAATCATTTCTTCTCACGTTGGGTAATTTTATTCAATCTATACATTCCCGATGCCCTTCCCTCTGCTCGATCCCGCCCTGATTTATTTCGATCTTGTCGGCCGGTCGGTCGGTCTCTCTGGAGCCCCCAATTGACGTCACTCGGTCGGGGGTGAGCAATTAAAAACTACTCGGCCAGCAGGCAGGCAGCAATCCAACGAGCTTGTACAAACAACAAATCAAAAGTGAATCCTCTCGACTTGGCAACAGGCAGTTGGCAGTCGGCTGAAACGAACTGATGTTCAGCGAATAGATCAACAAACATAAATGTGGCAAACAAAACTTGAACTTGCTGGGAATACACAATAATGTATTCATGTTTTCGCCTTGGAAAATTGAACAAACATTTGCCAAGCAGTGGAAAATATTCTACACAAGTTAAGTGATATGATGTGCTTCCGGTTTGAGTTCCTGCAGCCAAGTGACGCAGATGTCCATGGGCCATGCCCGGATTTTGATTTAATGAGAACCTCTGGGAAATTGATTACAAAATAATTGGGTTTGGTTGGAAAACTTTTCCTCAGGCTTAGAATGTCAATTGCAGCTGTGGTGTACTTAGTTCCCCAGTTACAGAGATTGCTCTTCGCTCGTCGCATCTGTGCTCGTCTTTTGTGGGGCTTAAACTAAACCTGTTGCTCGTTGGCCTAACGACGAGCACATGATAGACATTAAATCCGGCAAAACCTCCTACAACTCAAGGGCCTTGTTTGCTTGCTAATTGAATATCTTAAATGTCTCAGTCAAGCAGACCCATATATGCGCCTCGTTAACTCGGTTTTAATGCACTTTACAGGCAGTCACCTGTTACGCTCTAAAATCGCTGTCATCATCATCATTATAGTCGCATCTCGCCCGCCACAATTAAGAGTCATTTACTTATCACAATCTGGGCACAGCCCTCCACCAGCACAATCTCTCTCCCGCCGTTCTCATCTCATCTAAGCTCAGCCCGGCTCAGTGCAATTCAGGCGGCATCAACAGCAGCAGCAGATGTGGCATTCATCCCAGGGGGCACCTGGAAGTGATGTTATCTGGAGATTACAGAATTTAGCTAGATATTTAACATGGATATTTTCATAATTAAAAAAGAAGAAAGAATGAAACTCGCCTTTGGTAGTAAAGAGTGGTCTCGAACACAGATCAAAATTTGATTCTGTTTGAATTCTTCCTGACTTTCTTGACCTTCTTATTAATACAAATGAAAGGTTTTCTTATTAAGCTGTCAATGTAACTTAAAAGTGTTACAAATATTTAAACAACTTAAAAATTTTACTTGTTAATAATAGACTGTTATGTGATTTTATTTGCATCTTTAATGTTTAAATATCCATATAATGTGGCTTGGAATCAAGCTACAAAGCTACGAAGCTACTTTGCCAGCACTTGTTTGCAGGAGTGGCAGCTGCTTTTAGCCTTGTCGCTTGCCACTAAAGGCGGCGCTCAGGTTGAACGAGTGAGAACGCTGGTGGCGGAAAGCCATTTTCCCTGTTGACGCTTAGGGATTTTCTGCCAACAATGGCAGCCATAAAATTGCAGGGGAGATGGCTGGCGGTGACAACAACTGTGGCTACCGCCACACCCCATGCCCATGCCCATGCTCGTGCTCGTGCTCCTCCTGCTCCTGCAGGGCCATCGTATCAGAAGCCTTTTCATCATTTTGGATGCAGGCGGCAATAAGCGAAATGGCAACGTGCCATGGCAACTCATAACGGATGCCGAGTGCAGGGGATTAAAACGTAACAGAGCCATTGAATCGGACGATTNGGAGGTTTCCTCTCCTCCCACTTCCATTTCTCTGCTGCTCCACTCTCGAGCTAGTGAAATATGCATCCTCGACATCATCTTCATTAAGTGCAGCCTGCATTGAGGAAGATGTATGGCGGTGACCTCGATTGTAGGCCCCCATTCACCCCTTTCATACATATCTGGCTAGGCCCATCTGCTCTGCTTCTTCGCTCCGTCTGGGTCGCCTTGATTTACTGACAAATCATTTCACATTTCACGCAAGCGTCAGAGCAGCAGCGTGCTCTTAAAATTTTTCTTCGTTCAATGACATTGAAAAGAATTTTCATATGAGAGATTTTCACCCTCCCTTGGTCCGCCGCGGGACACGCCTCCTTGGCGGTGTCGTTGTCGCTGTCGTCTGCTGACGTTTCGCTTGGCTTGCTGTATTTTTGATGCCTGGGGTCTTGGCTTTTTTGGCACAGTTCTTCATCATTGATCTTGTCTGGTGGCTGTGATATAAAAGCGCTATAAAATGCAAAAGAAACACTGCCGCATTGTTCCCGATTCATACATCTTTCGGTTATTTTTGGAGCCCATATTTCACCTCATAACGACAAAGTATGATAAACAAATTGAATACATTTATATTTTTTGGGACGTTTTTTTATTCGCCGCGCCTATGTTGCATAATTGCACAAATTGATTACAATTCCGCTCGGAGGCCCATTTGGGCGCTTTCCTAACTGTGCTCTGGGCACGCCCGGCATTTCCTCTAATTTCCCGTCTCCAAATGAGTTTCCCAATGGCCCGACTGCCCCAATTTTCCCCAAGGGTATGTGTGTGTTAGAGGTCAACGAATTGTTTGTCACCAGCGTTCATCTAATGACCGCCAACTGTGCCGCACAGCTGAGCATCTTGTGGTGTGCCGAGCGTGTGTGTGGGCCTGCCATATGTTTCCAATTGCCGCTGTGTGAGTGTGGAAAATTGAGGGAGCCTCGCAGGGAGGCGAAAAAAAGCGCCTTGCTGTGTCCATTTGTCTGCAACTGGCGGGATCCAATTTTGAGTGTTTTGCTTGACGGATTGACGGATGTGTGTGGCTGCTATTGGTGTTTCTGCGGCGGCAAAAGCTTTTAGGCTTCTAAAGTTCAAAGAGCACTAGCAGATATGGGGAAAAGGATCATCGAGATGCAACTTTGGTTTCAACAAATTCAATTTTCAGCAGCTTAACCGAAACTAATGTGGGGCATAAACTTTAAGCCACAAATGCACAATGTTTATGCGAGTTTTGCTATTAGTCCTGCTCAATTTATATTATAGCTTTTACTTTACTATCGTGTCTTAAGTGCTTAGTTTAGTTTTAAAACAAAAGCTGTTTAAAGTTATAGAGGCTCAACTGTAGTTTCTATAATTGCCAGCCCATTCAAGGCCATGAACAAGGTCTGCCACTGCACACAATGCTAGGCAGACACACAAAATAAATGTCGGTTGATATGTATTTTTATATAATTTTTTTTAATTAAAGGCTGCTGCAGCTCTTCGTGTCCGTATGAATGCGGCTGTGGCAATGCAGTTGCAAATAAATGGCTTATCGGCGACCTGCCACAAATGGTGACATTCCCAGCACAGCAGCAGCAACAGCAGAAAGCGGGGGTCTATGACTGGCCACATCCGCTGATTGCCCCGAGGCCACAGCCGCATCCATTGTAGCCCCACAACTCGAGCATGTCCTGCCTCCGGTTTGCCCGGTACCCCAAATATCCCCCTTGTTTCCGTGCCACTCAACAAGCCACCTACCCACCTCCTTCCCTCTCCCTCTGTTTACATACCCCTTGCTCGTAGAATAAAGGGGTATATTGAATTTAAGTGAATATTAAACTCAATGGTCTCCAAGACTAGCAACTAGTTAAGGAAATGACTTTGGTTTATCTAGAATTAGCCTGGGTAAATAATTCATTTGTATTATATTTTGGATTACCCCTTTGGCCTTTTTGAAGATCAAAACTGGAACGTTACTCTCTCGTTCGCTACAGCGTTGAGAGTTGCAGAGCGAGGTATATAGAATAAATCGTGTCAAGAGAGTGAAATCTTTTATTGGACTTCATGTTAGAGATAATACAAAGTGGTCGATCTGAGACATTTCATTGTTTCCGTTTTTCATAGAGTTCTGCAGTTTCGAAGTTTAGGGGAAACAAGAAAAACCCTGCGGGCTCTGATGTATTCATTTGTTTTTAACGGTAAGCCTGTGTTAACTGGGTATCTCATAGTCGTGTCACTGCACCCACCTTCCCTTTGTTGTGGCTGTCGTAGCGAGTTCGCGCTGCGGGTCCCACGTGTCGTATTAGTTGGATTGAATGCACACACACGGGACAAGTCACCCCGCGTTGACCTGTCCGATGACGATGTTTTGTTTTGCTGGGGGGAGGTTGAGACGGTGTGTGTGTGTGTTTTTTTTTCGCCCCCCATGTAACTGGGTCAATTTAAACAGTGTTGTAAAGGATTGAGGCTCCTCCCCTAGCTACGGCCACCTGTCATATTGCTTTTGCTGGCAGTTTCGTGGTTTTCATGCGAGGCTCTCGTGGAAAAGCTTTGTGGGCGTGGTGGTAAACACACACACACACAGCCTGGTTTTCCCAGAGTCCTTTGCGTGCGCATTTCCGCTTTGGCAGCTCGAAATTCATTCGATCAACAAGTTTCGTTTGTCATTTTACGCTTCGTCTCGCTCTATCAGCGAGAAGCAAAATAATAACAAAAGCCATGGCCAAAGGGAGCTGATGGCAGAGTGGTGTAAAGGCCAACTGCGAGCTTAAAGTTGCTCCCCACCTGTGTCTCATCGATAATTCAGGATATCTGGCGCTTTAAACCCGATTCTGAAAGACAATGACAAGGCCATATGCGGGAATCTCTCCCGCGCAGTGAGTGTGGGTCTCATGGAATATTTATAGCGGATTTATTAATATATTAACGCGACGGCCCACTGGAACAACTCATGCGTGAGCAAGTCAATCAGCCGAGCAGATAGAATTTTGTAACCCGATAACCAACGAGCCAGGCTCCCTGGAAATCCCCTATGAACAGCATTTCGCAGCAATAATGAGTAAACAATGTGTGCTCTCTATCTCCCTCCCGCAGACATACCCGACATTCCCGACGACATCAAGCATCTGCAGAGCTTGCAGGTGGCCGACTTCAGCTCGAACCCGATACCCAAGCTGCCCGCGGGCTTCTCGCAGCTGAAGAACCTGACCATCCTGGGCCTCAACGACATGTCGCTCACCACACTGCCGGCGGACTTTGGCAGCCTCACGCAGCTCGAGTCTCTGGAGCTGCGCGAGAATCTGCTCAAGCACCTACCGGAGACGATAAGCCAGCTGACGAAGCTGAAGCGCTTGGATTTGGGCGACAATGAGATCGAGGACCTGCCGCCCTACCTGGGCTACCTGCCGGGCTTGCACGAGCTCTGGCTGGATCACAACCAGTTGCAGCGTCTGCCGCCGGAGCTGGGGCTGTTGACCAAACTGACCTACCTCGATGTGTCCGAGAATCGACTGGAGGAGCTTCCCAGCGAGATTAGCGGGCTGGTTAGCCTCACGGATCTGGATCTGGCGCAGAATCTGCTGGAGACCCTGCCCGATGGCATTGCCAAGCTGAGCCGGCTGACCATCCTGAAGCTGGACCAGAATCGTTTGCAACGGTTGAACGATACGCTGGGAAAGTGAGTTTATTATCTAATCTCTGTTTATTTACCAAATATGTATGAAAAAAGGCACTAAAACCTTACAAAATAGTGATAAGCAAATTGTATTAAAATTGTTTAAAGTCATCCAACTAATGCCTACCTTCTTTCCCCTTTGTAGCTGCGAGAACATGCAGGAGCTGATACTCACAGAGAACTTCCTGTCCGAGCTGCCAGCCTCCATTGGGCAGATGTCTAAGCTGAGCAATCTGAACGTGGACCGCAATGCTCTGGAGTACCTGCCCCTGGAGATTGGTCAGTGCGCCAATCTGGGTGTGCTCAGTCTGCGGGACAACAAGCTGAAGAAGCTGCCCCCAGAGCTGGGCAACTGCACCGTTCTCCATGTGCTCGACGTGAGCGGGAATCAGCTGCTGTATCTGCCCTACTCCCTGGTGAATCTGCAGCTGAAGGCCGTGTGGTTGTCCGAGAATCAGTCGCAGCCGCTGCTCACCTTCCAGCCGGACGTGGATGCCGAGACGGGCGAGCAGGTGCTGTCATGTTACCTGCTGCCCCAGCAGGAATACCAGCCCATTACACCAGGTGAGTGTGGATGAGTCAGCGGAGCCAGACAGGGGTTTAGCCCAGTGGTTAAAGGTTGCTCCACAGTTGGCGCTGCTTGTTCGCTGGGGCGAGCCGAATTTGGCCAAGTTATGCGGCCTTATCTGCACCTGACATAGATTCCACCAGCCCTCCTCCTCCTCTTTTTCCTCCTGTTTTCGTATCGTTGTGCAATATCTTCAATCTATGCTCGCATTTCCGCGATAAGATAAGCCGCCTAAGTGAGCCAAGTGAGCAAACATCGCCAACAAGTGAGCGGCTATCAGAGTTTTGTTTTCACTATCTTTGGGTGAACAAAAAATATACACAAAACTGGCAAGATTTTTCAATTATATTCAATGTTTTCTCCTCCAAGCAAGTTTCCACCTATTAAATGTGACTAAAACTATATTTTGCTTCGGCAAGGGCACCGTTTCCAATACTGATTTCATACTGATTTCCATTACTTTCTTTGCATTCTGCCACGTCACGCGCTCCTTCGACCATTGCACCCGCCCTTGTCACCCTCTTTTATGTGTTCATTCCCATCAAAGACTATCCACCCATGACGCTTTATAGATCGAGCGAAAAATTCGATTCGACGGAATTCTTCAGTTATCAGCAGAAAGGTTTGCGTTGAGTATTACCTTCTTTGTCAGTATTAATAACAATACACACGCCATCACGCCTTGTACAGCTAAAACAGACCATATAGTAGAGTTGCTCGAGTTGGTTTCTCGAACCACTAGTTCTCGCCGGGACTTAACCCTCCCAGATCCCAAATTCATTGAAATTAAATCTGTTTGACTTGGACTCTACTGTAATGGCTTGCCGCCGTCTCATAGCATGACCGCCTCAGCATTTGCATGTTCGCTTTGTTATGAAGAATAAATATTATTAAATATAATGCTTAGACAAGTGATTAAATACATTTTGATAAATACATATAAAGTTAATATACGTTATTAACAAAACAATAATATTAAGGGCAGAATTGATTTGTTATGAATTAATTAAAACACACATGATGGAGTAGATGAAAAATCCCTCTCTTGCATTAATGCATTTAGAATCCCCACCTATCAGCAAATAAATATTGGGGATAGTTTCCTTTAATAATAAAAACCATATACCAGAACCCAAAACTATTCCATTAATTAAATTTCTATTAACTTTACATTTATGTCGCAACCTTTTCCCGTTGACATTTAACCACAAATAGACTCCATTCTACGTTCTGGCTTCTGGAGTTCTTAGCAGATGCTATCATCGAACTTTTTGGTTTGAAAACGCATCTCTTGGCCTGGTCCAAAGCCAGTCAGTTAGACAGCAGCATTGAGAATGCCTGTTTTGCTTTTAGTTTGGGTGTTCGAAACGAAAACATTAACCGGTTTCCACAACGCCAGCCCGCCAATGACGTCATGACAACAAGTTGTTTTTTATCTGGGTGTCTCAGGTCTCCGGGCGTTGGCTGGCTGAGAAACATGAATACACTATGGCATATACCATATAGGTTCGTGCAAATGTATTGCGATGGCTGATAAATTGTGGATATGTGTGTTCGATTTGGCTTGTTTGATTTGATTATGTTATTATTTTGTGTTTATATTCCATTCCCATGCGTGTTTCCCATCGCAGATCAGTGCCGTTTTATGCGTGTTCCCCACACCACCCACTGACTGGAATAGGGAGCCACTTGGGGAATGGAATGGAATGGCCAGTGATTGGTATCGGGAATCTCATGCCCCCGGATTGAGCGTTCCTAGCTGCCTGCTGTCAGTGGCAGCATGCCAGATCAAAGCGGCCCCCAGACGCACAAACGATTTGTTTGTTGCTGGCAGGAAAATGCCAAGATCCATTTCCATTTATCTGCCATGCTGTACCAAGCCTGCCGCGCACATATTACTTCCATTGGGGGCACTTGAGTGATGTCAACGCCTGTGACGTCATAATGGGGAAGGGGCGTGACAGCAGCAGTTTGAAAGTGGGGCAAGATCGCCAAGCGTTGTAATTAGGTGTATGACGCTGCTTTTGGTTAATAATATTAATCGCCTGGTTCGCTTCGATGTTGTGTGTTCATGTGTGTGTGCCACCAAAACTAACGGTTGATTAATGGCCTGTCACAGGGGGCTACAGTGGAACCCCTGGTTCTACAACGATTCCATGAGACCAGTAGGAGGTGGTCTAGTTGAAGTCCTTGTTATGGTAGTTCAAGTCACTGGTCATCAAGAGCAAGAGGCTTTTCTGGCCAAGGCTTTACTCCAGATGTTGATATAATTATTTTAGCTTAGCTTTCTTCTTAAAATAAATCTTTCGGTTTTGTTGCCTTATACTGGGTTCCATGATTAATCAGCTTAACGTCATGCAAATTACAGAGAAATGTTTATGAAGCATTCAAATGGAAAGAAAAAGAATGGCAAATCCAAAGGGGAGTCATAGAGAGCTAGTTATTATTAAGTTTAGAAAGATTTAGCTTACATTTGGTTATTCATCAACATCAAAATATTATTAAATATAATGTTTCTAAAATATATCGGCTATATCCTATAGTTTTAGCTTGCCTTAGTTTGTTATACATAATTTTATAAGTAACCTTTTAGGGGCAGGTTGATCCTCCCAAAAACCTTTATTTTACAAGACCCTCAAGATGTCCATACAGTTTATTTAAGCTATATGCAAATGAGTTTGTAGTTTGTTTTTCTTTTTTGACCGTCAAGTCCCTTTTCTTTGGTCTCCACTGTGTGACATTCGCTGATTGAGTGAGTGCCCGCCGCCTGATTCAACCTGTATTTGTCGTTGCCGGAGAAGATGATGATGTTGCTGCCATTGTGGTTGCTGCTCTATTCGTAGTTCTGTGGCGTAGTTGCTTCCCAATCGAAATGAATGTATAAGTAGATAGATATTGTAACTGTTATTTGGCTTCCAAACTCGTTTTGGCCTCTTGGTTTTGCCTATAAATAGATTATATCATCAGTCCATTTGGAGAACCAACTGCGACGTGTTTGAGTTATCATTTCGCAACCGATCAATGGTCAATGACGGATTAAGTGTACACAAAGCACACATAGCTCAGCCAATTCAGACGAATGTGTGAATAGTTTCAAGATCAAATAGCTACGGGGCCCGGGCCTGTTCATTGTTTCGTCTCCATAATATTTTAGAGCCGTGTAAGCAGCGTTCAAATTATCCAATTAAAGCCAAAGTCATGGGGCGAGGGCAGCGCCAAGAAAACAAGAGGAAATAAATTTGACAGCACCCCACGACTTGGCTGCGTTGTTATTATTATTTTTACAAGTCGTCCGGCCGCCAGTTTATTCCATTTGCATAAATCTTCATCTCGGCTGACCCCGGCCGAATGCCTAGAGTTTCCTAGATCTCAGAGACGCCCCGCCGGGCCCGGGTGGCTTAAATCGGTAACGACTGTAAGTTACGACTGTTCTGCGCCGGACATTCGGCAATTGTGGATGCAGCTACTTGGGGGCACTTCCTCCCGGCGATTTGCATTTGTTTATTGCTGTAACTGCCACCCATCAGCACCTCCTGCAATTGCTGCGTAGATGGATTGATTGGCCAGGGGATGGGTGGGGATCCGAATCCAAATCTGGGCCCACTGATTGCCCCCACATGCTGCAACTTTTATGTTGTTTACACGCGCGGTGCGAAATATTTACGGGCCTCGCACACACTTCTCATAAGCGGCTGATGGATTAGCAAGTGGACCACACCGCCGGGCCCAGCAGACCTGGCCAGAATGTTTACGGGACGGCGCCCAAAAATAGTGGTTCGCTTTCGGGGCTTTTAATAGGCGGTTTATTTATTGATTTTTGCAAAAACCGAAGCGAAACCGTAGACCATTAGGCGTTTTGAATATAAATCTGTGTTTGTATATAATAAATAGTCTTGTTTACATACATATATCTCATATATTGTAGCAGTAAGTGTTTGTGCTGAGCATGAGCATGCAGTTCCTGATAACTGAGACCATTTCAAACCCATCTACCCAATCCCCTTTCCCTTCGACTTCTTTGCTAATGGAACTCCCATTGACTTTAACCCGAAAATAGCCCGCGATCTGGAGTCTGATTCGGAGCCGTTCGAGGAGCGCGAACCTTCGCGCACCGTGGTCAAGTTCTCGGAGGATGCCAGCCAGGAGAAGGACACGCCCTTCGTGCGCCAGAATACGCCGCATCCCAAGGATCTTAAGGCCAAGGCCCAGAAGCTGAAGGTGGAGCGCAGCCGGCACGAGGAGCACGCCAACCTGGTGGCTTTGCCGGAGGAGGTGAGTGGAGGCGATCCCAATGCCATGCTTCTTCTGTGTTTCCATCGCTAGGTGAAGGTGGCGGTGAAGGTGGAGTGAAAGCCACTCCCATGAAAATATATATATATACACGCTTGCCTTGATATGTCTTTGTTGTGCTTCTTTGGCTCAATACTAATCCTAGAGTTAAGCAAACTTGACGTCTTGGCGTCTTGAGGGTTTTACCTAATAGAGCAGGTCTAACTGGGAAAGGGTTCTTTATAGTTATTAAACAGGAAAATGTTTGAATTTGGTTTTAGGGGGTTAAATATTTAGTTTTTTAGAAATAATAATTTTAGGATATATTTAAAACTAGCTATTTGTTACATTTTGAGTAAATTTTCTTGATATTTCAAAACTATTTTCAAATAATTTCTTCTTTATCTAAATTCTTTAACTACATTTAAAATATTTATATGAAATCTTGTTGACATGACATCTTGCATGATTTTACTCACATTTCTGGTAAAATAGACAAGCAATCAAGTCAAAAGATACAAAATTGTATCTCTTGTAAAATGTAAAAAAAACTGTGAAATGCCTTAAAATTTCCCTATTTCTCTCTAGAACGGAACCCGAATAGCCGAGGCACCAATCGAAACCCGAACTCTGGTGAACAATCACCAACAGCAGCAGGCTCAGCCAGTACAGCAACCAGCTGTTGGTGTAAACTCAAGCAAGCCAACTGTGGTGGGTGTTGTTTTACCAACGACAACGACAGCAGCTCCAGCAACCATACAGGGTGCCTCGGAGGCGGCATCCAACAACGTAAAGGCAGCCACAGCAGCGGTTGTTGCTGAACTAACAGCCGCTGTGGCGACTACTTCCGCCGCCGAAGAGACTCAGGATGATGACGAGCAGGAAGATGAGTTTGTAAGTTACAAAATTAGGGATTATAGTTAAATTATTATTAAGTTAATATCCTTACGTCTGACAGGAATCCGATCGCCGCGTGGGCTTTCAGGTAGAGGGCGAGGACGATGACTTTTACAAGCGGCCACCCAAATTGCACAGAAGGTAAGCCAAATTAGTCCCCCATTATGCTCCCCTCAGACGCTAATTCTCGATCCTAATCGCCATCAGGGACACTCCGCACCATCTGAAGAACAAGCGTGTGCAGCATTTAACCGACAAGCAGGCCAGCGAGATTCTGGCCAACGCTCTGGCCTCCCAGGAGCGCAACGATGCCACGCCGCAGCACTCGCTGTCCGGCAAGGTGCAGTCGCCCATTGAGGAGGAGGAGCAGCTGGAAGTGGAGCGAGAGCAGGACCAGCAGAAGCAGCATCCCTTTGACGCATCGCTCTCGCCCATTCCAGCCGGCAAAGCGGAAGCCGGCACTGAGCAAGGTAAATATACGCAAAATGGTTTCAATTAACTAAATTTATATTTGCTGCATCTCTGCGAACTCTGTCGTGGCAATAGCCAGACTGGGTGCAGCATCGTGGCCGCCCGCCTGCTTTGATGGGAAATCGATAGTAATTTTCACTCATTTGGCTGGGCTGACCTGTAAGGGCAGACACTGAAGTGGAAATTTAATTGGCATCTTCGCCCGTCCGCCTGGCCCATTGGCTGCAAAGTGAAACCACAAAGAGCCCTGGCCGAGACCACCCATGACCCCTTTTAATTGTTGCTGCTCTCTGCACGCCATCTATGCATAAATACATACATTCGAGTGTTTTTTGGGTCTAGGCCCAGCAATGAGCTGCTCACTTCCGATATAATTATATCAACAAACAGCAAAAAAGGTTGAGAAAAAACCAAACAGAGATTAAGAGACAGAGGGAGAGGAGAGCTAGGAGAGTGCTCGTCGGTAATAGTGTTGTTTGAAAAGTAGCTAAATCGAGAGTAAACAGTGCCAAATTTTCTTAGCTGAGTTGTTAATATTTAATAAGTAAACAAATAAGACAATAAATTAAAAGTTTAAGGCTTTAACTCGTAAAATGTATGTAAAACTATAAAATTTCAATTGTTTTTGTTGTGTAGTTCTACCTGAAAAATCTAAATAACCACAACACTATCGGAAATACTTTAGCATTCCACATAAAAAATATATTAATGCGAATGTACGTTTATTTAACATGTATAAAATTCAGCAGTGGCTACTAAGTATATCTCTTTTAGATTTTTCTTTTAAAACGTCTAACAGACACTTTAGAGTGAGAACAATTAAGAAAACATAGAGAACAATAATAATGATACTTGAGACTTAAAATACTACCAAAATGCCAAACATAAAAGTGGGCAGCACTGCTCTGTGATTACGCCAGCGGAATACAGGTGTAGAAACCGCGCTGGGCTTGTGAAACACACACGCAACAGGCGTACAAACTTGGCCTATAAATAGGTAATGCACGTATAGTGGTGCCCGCTTATCAGGCAGCGATATCTGCCCACTGGGCTTGCAAAAGCTGATAAAAGCGAGCGAGCAGATACCACCGATGGTAGTGGTGGGGAAGATTCAGTGCCAACCTCACTCAAAAAAGGGGTAAACAAGCGAAGAGCGCAGAACGAGAGACGTGCAAGTGAAACTGAGCTGGGGAGGAGACTCATTAGAGCTACCTGGCAGCGGGAGTGGTAGCGGGAGAGTGAGAGCGCCCGAGAGCGGGAGCGAGTGCAATTGCCAGACTTGGCGGCCGGGTCTCACCGCCTGGCCCACTCGGCGCCTGCTTTAGTCATTCTTCAGTTACGCTTGCGTTTTGTCAACGTCGCGAGAGACGCGCAACAGCATTCGTCACCGTACTACTTGCTTATTTATTATCGCCCACCTTTTCGTTTATTGGCATTCAAAACAGAGAGCGAACTCCCAATATCATTCCGGCAGGCAGAGGCTGTGGAAAAAAACATCTCATTGTTAAATACTTTTTCTCGCAGTAGAGAGTGTGAAATGTTTTTTTCTTTCGCTTGTTTACTCTGTTCTTCTGGCTACGTGTTATTGCTGTCTGTTATCGATTTTAGTCTCTGTTGTCTGTCATAATGCCTTAACGGCTGTGGAGGCAGGTGGCGGCGGGTCAGTCGTCTGGAAAGTTTCTCACATTGCGCATACGCAGCGTATGGCCCCGGGGCCATAATTGAGCTTCAGCTGCCGTTCTCTATTCTGTCAAAGCCTCAGGCTATTCAAGGTTGAGCCCGGGCTCAGAGGAGAGGAGGAGATGGTGGCCCCTAGGCTTCCCTATTTGCATTTCGGCTGCATGTGCATATACCCCCGAAAATGAGCTACTTGAAAGTAAATTTAGTCTTGTTTATATAGCCGAGCAATGCCGGGTTCTGTTGGATATTTGCAGATGGCAAACAGGAAAAGTGCTTCGCTTCGGCTTGCTTCGGTACGGTTGTGTGCATATCCGGTTACCCGGCACTTCCTTGGCCTTCGCTTGGATTTTTCTGCTTCTGGTTAGATATTGCCAACGCTTCTCCGGCAATACAATCAACATTTGCACAATTCCTTTGACATTCCTCGCACTTTTTGCAGCATTCCCCGCTGCATCTGCTGCACATTTCCCTCAGAGTTTCCTCTTAAAGTAGTCGGAACTGAAAAGATTCCGATACCGATTCCGAGTCGACCAATGAATGTTGGCCAATAAATAAACCGTTGATAAGCTCAAGGCAATGGCATTCATTATTTATGTATTGTATCGTTGATTGCACGGGATTCTTATTGAATTTTGCCCGTCCGTATGTTGCGTGTGTGTTTGATTCCCACGAATGTGTGAGTGGTGTGTGTTGTGTGTGCTGTATGATTGTTGTTTGCCGGCTTGTTTGCTCGATGCGCCCTTTCATCACTCACTGCCGTTGTTGCTGCAACGGAGTTTGCATTATTATTTGCTGTTCTCTTGCAGCTCACAGCTCGCAGCTCACAGCTCTCAGCTCTTGTGCAAACAGCAATTTAAACTATTTGCAGTCGGCAGTCGGCATTCTTTCTTTCTTCAAACAAACACGATTTTGGCTGGCCAAATTTTAAAGCTTTCGCTCTGGATAACCCTGAACCATGGCCCGCCCTTGTGCTTTTCACAGTTGCATGCTAAGTTTATCGCCTAAAACCGCGTCGCTCTCCGGCCTCTGCCTCGCTCACTCGTGACAGTTCTCCCCCATAACCCATGGACTCTCCCCATCTTCGCGGGAAAACAAACAAAAATGCAATAAACGCCAGCTGCAGCGGCACCGAGGAGCAGAAGAAGAGCGAGCGAGGCTTGGGTCAAAGAATTTCACTGCGTATTTTCCAATATTTCCGTTGTCGCCGCCACTGCCACTGCCGACGCCATGTTGATAGCATGGAAATGTGGAAAATTCGAGTAATTGTCGAGGAAAACAGTGGCAGCAGCAAGCACTCTGATGCGGGGGAATGCGACCTGAATTGTTGCCACCGACTTGCTGGCTGGCTTTTAATGCAATCAAAATGAACATGGCGCGCGGTTTTCATTACCAAAACGTTGTTGTTCCACGTCCATGATATCACCGTTCGTTTTGGCCGTAAACTGATTAATCACCTATGCGGGGTCCCACTTGGTTTTCACTGATATGCGCAATGTAGGAAACAACGCATACGACAGGTGGACCAAGGTCATTACCTACCACTTGACTGGACTGAACTGGTCTCTCTCCCCTGTAATGTTTCCAAAATTCGTAAAATTTCGTAATGATTCACAGCTCTCCTCCCTCCTGCCTTATCGCCAGTTTGTTTTACTACGTTCGCTTTGTTATTTTTCCCCTCCTCGTTTTGGGCCTTATCACACTCGGCTTAGGCATTCCAAAAGTTCGATTAGATAGCAGTGTTGTGCTGTGAACGTCACCCCTTTCCTGCCAGAATCTCCGAGGGAAGCTACCATCACCACTGTCACTCCCCGTGGCAGGGAGCTTAGTGCGCCGTTGTTTTCCGGAATATTTCATGGGTTTTTATGCTCTCGCATAAAAAACTTTGTTCATTAATTTTTGTCGCCACATTTAAGCGGCCATCGTTGCTCGGTCGGTTTTGTTGATTTCCAAAGCTTAACACTTGCAATTTGTCAGCAGCGGCAGGCAGCAGCATCGCTACCCGCCGTTTAACCTGGCGAGCAATTAATCACGCAGCCTGCCAGTTTTTCCATAACTGTCGCATTTTTTAAACTCTCTACGAAAACACAAAAAAGGGTGTGCAGCTCACGTGACATTGCAGAAAGGGGGCTTTCATGGGATTTAAGCTTTAATACTTGATCTCTGGCCATTGATAATGTCGGGGTAATTAAAATCGATTGAACACTGTTCGTTATTCGTTGGGAAATCGAGGCAATTCGCATGAATTGGAAAGAGGGCTGGCCCCAAAGTTTTTCACGTGTCATAACGAATGTGGCAGTTCCTAGAAGCTGCAGGAGAACTTGGCCCACATCTTGGCCACAGTTGGGTAGGGGGAAAACCATCCGAAGGAATGAAATATGATTTTCTGCCCTTGGCATCTGTCCATGCTGTGGGCTAATTTCTCCTCCTGCAGGTCATTTACATATAAATGACAAAAAAAGAAGAAAACAAAAAGAGAGCTGGCGGCAACTGTCTGGGCATTGATTTGGAATTTGGCATTTGTCAGCTTCGAGGTCCCGGAGATATAGCTTCGGATCCGAACCTTATGCGAATGCGAATGCTAATGCATTCGCGGAACCATCATTTCGAATTGCCACCTCCGTTTTACGAGGGGCCCTTTGGCCCAGTATTTCGGTGTATTTAAATTTTTATATGTTTATGCTTATGCTTATGCCATTTATTTTACGGTGAGGACAACGGCGATGGCCTTATTTCGGGCTCACCTCATTGAGCTCGCGTTTCCCCGTGATGTCATCGTAAAATGCTTAAATGCCCGCTTAAGTGGGTGCAAGTTTGCCCTGGCAATCAGTGAAATAATACAGATAACAGAAACATGGAGGGGAACAAATGACTTTATGCGATATTCCTGCAGTTCGTCGAAAATATTGCCTACATTCCGGAGCAGGCAAACCGGAATAAAAGCACAAGCACACGCAGAGAGCCACGGCACGTGTCATTCGGAAAAAATCTTATTTTGTTTTATGGCCTTGTCTCCTCTCGTTCTCCCCTCCCAAAACATGGCTTTATTCCGGCTCGCATGTGTGTGTGTGGGCGAAGGAATACCCATAAAAATGTCTTTCGTTGAGACTTTTGTCCAACAATCGAGACAATCAAACGGTTTGCACTTGAAACATTTAACCAGAACAACACCTGGCTGAGGGAGCACAAGACTAACTTAAGGCCAACTTGGTTGGCACTGTAAGCAAAAGCAAAAGCAATTCAAATTTGTGAATACTTCACTCAACTTAGCAAACTCAATAATGGCACATCGAGTGAATGGCAATGTCGGATCTGCCACTGAGATCCAGCAATATTAATGTCGACTTGACAGACGGGCGGGGAGGCTGGGAGGAGCCAGGGATTCGCTCTGTCTTTTCTTCATTTATGCCTTGATTAACATGAAGCTGCTGCTCGCATACAATTACAAAGTGAAATTGTCTCGAGAGCGGCTTCTTCCCTCTTCTCCCTTCCCCCGACTCGCTGACAGACTTGAAAACAAAATCATTTTGTTGGCCAAAGTGCCGACGGATTTATTGAGTGCAAATCAGCAATAGCGAAAATGAAAGCAATAAATGTGTTTCCCTGGCTGCTGCTGGTACTCATCTCTTCTTTGTGTGCCACCTGCTCCTTCTCCTCCTGAGGGGGTACCTGAGGGATGTCTGGGAGAGTTCTGTTCTGCCAAGCGACCCTGGCTGGCAGACTGTCTGTTTATTTATTTAATAATTATACAAACTCTGCCGGGAGATGTTTCGGCGGGATGGTGGGGGTATCTCCGCCAAGGTCGTTGCCTTAATGCCCGCTTCTAGTCAGGGGAATATGGCTTTCGCAACGGTTCATTGACTGCCGTTTATGGGCAACTGCCAGATGCTCCTGCTGCCGCTTTTGGCCAACTTTGGGTCATTCAATTTGAATGTCATTAAAGCGAAATTTATGCTGAGCACAGGTCTTTTTTTGAGATCTCCTTCGCCTCCTGTTTAAAATTGCATTAAATCAAGGCAATCAAAAATTGTAATAGTATAATTCTCCTGATGATATTGCATTGATGGGGTTTTCCAGTCCAATGAACTAAGGCTTTATCTAGAGGCAGAACCCACATCCCGGATCGGTGCGCTCTGCAGGCAGGCAGGCGGGCAAAGTTAGCTCTTCGCATATTAAAAAGTGCAGTCAAATAAAAAATAGGTTACCCCACACACTCACACACTACACAGGGTGTCTGGACAGGACAAGATGCTCGGCTGCTGCTGCCGCCTATATTAAAAAGTGCACTCAAATAAAAAACACAACAAGCAAATCGAGTTCCAGCCATGTTCAATGTCAAAATCAAAGTCAAGGAGGGCAACAACACCCTGCCCCGCAATGGCCAGCGCAGCAATGGCAACTTCAACTACTCGGGCCGCAACAGTCCCGCCATGAGCAGCCTGCGCAGCTCCCTGGCCAGTCCCAGTGGCTCCCTGCAGCGCAAGGGCAAAAGGGTGCGCATAGTGACCAGCTACGATCCGGTGGATCGGGACTATGAGAGGCAGAGGCAGCACTATGGTAAAGTGCAGGGAAAAGGGTTATGAATATCTGTTAAAAGCACCATTTTAAATAACTCCTCCTCCTTCTTTTCCCTTCCAGACAACTTGGATGGCGTCACGGAACTCCGCCTAGAGCAGTACGAAATCCACATCGAACGCACGGCAGCCGGTCTGGGCCTAAGCATTGCCGGTGGCAAGGGCTCTACCCCATTCAAGGGCGACGATGACGGCATCTTCATATCCAGGGTCACCGAAGCCGGGCCCGCTGATCTGGCCGGCTTGAAGGTGGGCGACAAGGTGATCAAGGTCAATGGCATAGTCGTGGTCGATGCGGACCATTATCAGGCTGTCCAAGTACTAAAAGCCTGCGGTGCCGTCCTGGTGCTGGTGGTGCAGCGTGAGGTGACGCGGCTGATTGGACACCCCGTGTTCAGCGAGGATGGCAGTGTGTCGCAGATATCGGTGGAGACGCGACCACTGGTGGCGGAGGAGCGCTACAACCCAGCACCCGTTGAGCTACAGCAGCCGCACTATGTTCCGCAGCAGCTGCCGCAGCAGCCACAACCTATTCCACAGCAGCTGCAGCAGCAGCAGCAGCAGGTGGCTCCCACGCACAGCTACTCGGGCAACGTGTTCGCCACACCCACGGCCAACCAGGTTGCCGAACCTGCGGCAGCAGCGCCCAATGGTTTGCTGCTAAATGGCAAGGTGGGTAGCCCCAATCCAGCAGTAACATTTCCCTCGGACTGTGTTTGATTGATTTCTGGTTTTCCATTTGCGGTTTTGCAGGAGGCGCCGCTGAGCTTCATCCAGCTGCACACGACGCTCATCCGCGATCAGATTGGCCAGGGCCTGGGCTTCAGCATTGCGGGCGGCAAGGGCTCGCCGCCCTTCAAGGACGACTGCGATGGCATTTTCATATCGCGCATCACCGAGGGCGGTCTGGCCCATCGCGATGGCAAAATCATGGTGGGCGACAGGGTCATGGCGGTGAGTGTGAGAGCGGGCTTGAGAGGGCAGGAGGGCAGAAGGGCGGTGGCTAATGGCATTTCGTTGTACAGATTAACGGCAACGATATGACGGAAGCGCATCATGACGCCGCAGTGGCCTGTCTGACGGAACCGCAGCGCTTTGTGCGCCTGGTGCTGCAGCGGGAGTACCGCGGCCCCCTGGAGCCGCCCACGAGTCCGCGCAGCCCGGCAGTGCTCAATTCGTTGAGTCCCTCTGGATATCTGGCCAACAGACCAGGTGGGTATAGAGTAGAAGAAGCAGAGCTTGTTTACATTTTTAATAGTTTTTAAATACATTTTTAAAGTTTTAACACGATTTTAGTTAGTATAAGTTTCCCTGAATAACTAAGGGTTTCTCTCTTTCGCTTTTTCACAGCTAACTTTGGCCGAACTGTAACCGAGCATGTGGAGCAGCCCTACAAGTACAATACCCTGGCTACCAGCACTGCCACACCCACTGCAGCCACTGCTGTTGCGCCGGCTAGCATTAGCAATAACAGCAATAGCAACACGCTGCCCAGCAGCAAGACAAATGGATTCCCAGCCGCTGCCACGATAGACAAAACCACCGGGCAGCCGGTGCCCGCTCCAAGACGCACCAACTCTGTGCCCATGGGCGAGGGTAGCGATGCAGCTGCCTCCACGACCAGCGGTGACTCGGGCGAGGCTCAGGTAAGGCCAAGTGGGCTTCTCCTACCCGGTAGTTAGCTAGTCTAGATAGTCTTACTCTTAGCCAGTTTGCACGTCATTTTAATGTTGCCCATAAGCTCGTTACTCGTTACCTTTTTGTTTTGTTTGTTACGATCACGATCAGTCGATAGGTTTTCAAAATGTAAATGCTTGCGCTGTATGTCATTCCAATTTTCCCCATCAGGTCCGTGGGTAAGTAGCCAAATTTAATGTTGAATTTTAAGTGAAACTGCAGCGCAAGTTGTCCAGGCAAATTGTTGTTGATATTTGGCGCCCAACAAAAATACGAAAAACGGAAACATAAACACACTTAATAGCTGTAAGATACCTAATATGTGCTAATCCATATCTCCGCCAGATTATCGACTACCCATAACCCTAGCCGCTAGATCTATATACTATAAACATAGCTCATCTACTCGTATGTATAACGAAATTGTTTGTGTTTGTTTTGCATGTGCCCTGTGCGCCTTGTTCGTCCCTCCCCCGAAATGCCACAGTCATTATTCTACAATTCATGACTCCCCAAGCAATATATTTATTCGATAGAGTCTAAGATTGCACTGAGATCCATGTCCCAGCTTCTGAGCACCCATCAAGGATGAATTAGGGCAGCGTTCCTCCCAGCAGGAGTGTACATAAACTTTAAAGATATTAGCTTAGTCTTAGTTCTAACAATAGCTTCTCATTTAGCGCCTCGAAAAGTGTAACCAAAATTTACAAAAACCAACATATTTTTTGTTTTCTTTTTCTCTCTGAACCACCCAACCATCTCCCCCAAAATCAAACCTTGCTTTAAACCGATCTTTCCGAACAAACAAACTTTGCTAAAACCGAAAACCACAACGTAACCACGCAATCCGCCGCACCATGAGCAGCCCTCCTCGCTGCGCCCGCTGACCAGCGACGATTTTCAGGCGATGATTCCGGCCCACTTCCTCAGCGGCGGCAGTCAGCATCAGGTGCACGTGGCCCGGCCCAACGAGGTGGGCGTGAGCGCCGTCACGGTGAATGTGAATAAGCCGCAGCCGGATCTGCCCATGTTCCCGGCGGCTCCCACCGAGCTCGGCCGTGTCACCGAGACGATCACCAAGTCCACGTTCACGGAGACGGTGATGACGCGCATCACCGACAATCAGTTGGCGGAGCCCTTAATCAGTGAGGTGACTATCTCGACATCACGCATACACTAAGAGCCAGAGTCCCAGAGTTAACGAATCGTTCTGTAAAAAGCCAAGGCGCAGACAAGCCCGGACACTTGAAAAGAAAAACATACCTACTTTTATGTAAAAATAATGATACCCTGTAAATCTGCCAAGGAAATCGAGCTTTTCTCGTCACTCACCAAGCACGCACACCGTACACCGAACACCGTACACCCCCGATGCACCCAAAACCAAATTTCTTAGTTTAAATATAATTTACGACTTTTTTTTTCTCTATTGGCACTTTGATAATCATTGGTCGCATTTGCTGAATAAATATTTGGTGCGTTTTGCAAACGATTTGATTTAACTTCTGGTCAGGAGGCTTGACAGAGGCGATGTGAGAAGGCCGCCGAGTTCTCACCCATGTTTCATGCCGAGCATTATGCAAAACATGCACATTGACAAGAGGTTGTGACTGCTTTGACTAATTGATTAGAAGTTGGGGTGGCTTTGGCTTAAATTCGGTTAAGGAGGCGCTGGAAACTGTAGTATTAAACTAAAGACTTTATAATAACAAGATGTAGGCGTCCAAGCATAAGAGCCACTCGCTTTGTGGCTTTATTAAGACAACCGGGACCGTACTCATGTTCTTATTGCAAGGTCTTTAATTAAGCCCTGTGGAAACCACTCTTTCTCTGTCCTAAGCTAACATCTCCTTAACCAAAAGAGTTCTACTAACACCAGATAAATATATATAACTTGCTCTATCTCGCAAAAATCGTTTGGTCTATGTTTGTTTTGCTGATAATTTAACACTTAAAGTAATGGGAATGTTATCTTTCAAATGCTTCTTTGCTCCTTGGGAGGGCTAAGGGCCAACACTTGAACATTTAGTGTCCTTTGGTGGTATCTGAAATCTATTCAAGAGACGAGCAAAGCCGTTCCTGAACGCTTTTGCACACTCGGTTCCATAGAGCCACTCAAGTGTCATCGCTGACATGATGCAAATCCCGGCCAGAAATCTCTGAAACTCTGCTGCAGCAGCAAATATATACATATATATAAACCAGCAAGGCTATGCAACATGCAGAGATCCTTAAATAATAAAGTGGGCCAACAGCAAGGAGTGAAGACCAAAAAAGATTTAACCCCAAATGACTCAGAGCTCTCCCGACTTGCCTGGGCTTGTGTGTGCAGTAAATATTTCTGTTTGCCATCACAGTTTCTGATTGCGAGTGTAAACACTCTCCGGGGCAATGCTAAATAAAATATTTAATTGTTTTTAATTTATTTTCCCCCTGTCTGCCTTCGATGGCTTCGAACTTGCGGCAATTGAATTCCTTCAAGATAATTGGTAGAAGTTGGCAGTAGTGGCAGCCCAGGTGCATGTGTTTATTTGGCATCTTGACACGAGTTAGCAACTGTCAGTCGTCCTCCTGTAGTTCCTCCTCTCGACTATGAATATATAAGGCAGAGCAGAAGCATTATGCTTTGATGTTGGCCACAAGCACCACAGGAGCTTTGTTGAAATCCCTGCAAAAGTGCCCGAAGAAGCAGAATGTTCTGGTTAAAAGTTTCCCCCTCCTGCCTGGTGTTTAATCTAAAATTAAGTTATTCATAAGAAAAAGCACAAAAGTGATTAATTATTTATTGAATGTATCACCCCCTCTGTCCTGGTTTTTGATGTTTAATGAATGCTCAACTTAATTGCATGGCTTTGTACGGTTTTGGTTTTGGTTTTTTGTTGGGTTTTGTGTGTAAATGTAAATATCACCAACAATTTTGCACCTGAGCACACTTCATCCATGGATCACTCACCTCACACGACGGCAGTCTCTCAGTAGGATACCTAGAGCTTAGGCCCCATTGACTGTGTTAATTTTGTGATGTGCTAACACGATTTCTCCGCTCCCCTCTGCAGGAGGTTGTGCTGCCCAAGAACCAGGGCTCCCTGGGCTTCAGCATCATCGGCGGCACGGATCACTCCTGCGTGCCCTTCGGCACTCGAGAGCCTGGCATTTTCATATCGCACGTAAGTATGGGTTAGCGTCGACTGGGAAGGCTGGAAAAACTTTTCGAATTAAAACACTCGAGTGACCGATGCAAATGAGCTGCTGCACAATTGTGCAGAATGCAGTGGCTCGGCCGGTGGCTTCATTATAAGCCAGCTGCAGGCTGCCAACTTGAAACTTTCAAGTTTTTGGCCAGCCTTCATTCATAATCCCAGAGCCACGAGTATAACAATTACCCTTGGGGCTGCTCCTCCCCCTTCATCCTTTCAGATTGTGCCCGGCGGGATTGCCTCGAAGTGTGGCAAGCTGCGCATGGGAGATCGGATACTGAAAGTCAACGACGCGGATGTGTCCAAGGCCACGCACCAGGATGCCGTGCTGGAGCTGCTGAAGCCGGGTGATGAGATAAAGCTGACCATTCAGCATGATCCACTGCCGCCAGGTTTCCAGGTGAGTCCACGTCCCCGTCTCATACCTGATTAGGTGCGCCTGTAAATATGTATATACGCTTTCGATCCACTTCTGATTCCTCTCTGTATAATCTTTGTACACTCTGCCACTGCTCACAACAAATTCGATACGCACAGAGCATAGAAGTAGTTTATGTTGCAACAGAGGTAAGCTCCTCTCGTCCCTTCGCAGAGGAAATATTCCAATTAGTCAAATGCTCCCACAGTTTACGTTTCCCCAGAGTTTCTCCCGCCTTTGTTCAGCTGCAATCCAGACTGTTATTTGCCAGCTCTTGCGCCGAGTCCTCTCTAATTTCTCCCTCTCCCTTGTTTTCTCTCCTCTTTGTTAATTGCAAATCGCAGGAAGTGCTCCTCAGCAAGGCGGAGGGCGAACGCCTGGGCATGCATATCAAGGGCGGCCTGAATGGGCAGCGCGGTAATCCAGCCGATCCCTCCGACGAGGGTGTGTTCGTGTCCAAAATTAACTCGGTTGGAGCGGCCAGACGGGACGGAAGGCTCAAGGTAAGGCGCTGTCTTGGAGTTTGTCTGACGGGGATTGAACTCTACCGAAACTGAACCTTTTTCCTGCGTACAGGTGGGCATGCGTCTCCTCGAGGTCAATGGACACTCGCTGCTGGGAGCCTCGCACCAGGATGCGGTCAGTGTGCTCCGCAACGCCGGCAACGAGATCCAATTGGTGGTCTGCAAAGGCTACGACAAGTCCAATTTAATTCATTCCATTGGCCAGGCCGGCGGCATGAGCACGGGCTTTAACTCGTCTGCATCCTGCAGCGGTGGCAGTCGCCAAGGTAAGGTAATCCCCGGCTTAGCGCCCGTCCGTCTTTGACGCTGTTCCTTTCCTCCGCCCCAGGTTCGCGGGCCTCGGAGACCGGGTCGGAGCTGAGCCAGAGTCAGAGTATTTCCAGTCTGGACCACGACGAAGAGGAGAGGCTGCGACAGGTGAGTGCAGGATTTAAAGAGACGCACGAACAGGTCTTTAAATTCGCCTGACTTCCCTTCAGGACTTCGATGTTTTCGCCTCGCAGAAGCCAGATGCACAGCCAACGAGCCAAACGGGCCTGGCAGCTGCTGCGGCCCTGGTGCACGGCGGAGCAACCTCGCCCACGCCTACGCCGTTGCCCACGCCAGTGGCATCCGCTGATTTAGCAGCGCCGGACACGCCAGCAGCGCAGACCGTGGCGCTCATTCACGCGGAACAGGCTCAGTCGCAGGCCCACGCCCAGGCCCAGTTGGCGCCGCTGGGTCAGGAGAAGAGCACCCAGGAGAAGGTGAGTGGACGTGAACGGGGCACGACCTTGGTGGGCAGTTTGTGTGAACTGTTTCGCTTGCAAATTAGGTGCTGGAAATTGTACGCGCGGCTGACGCCTTCACGACCGTGCCACCAAAGTCGCCGTCGGAGCACCCCGAGCAGGACAAGATACAGAAGACGACGACGGTGGTTATATCGAAGCACACGCTCGACACGAACCCAACTACCCCGACGACACCGGCAGCCCCGCTATCCATCGGTGCGGCGGCAGAGTCAGCGACCCCGTCGGCATCCGCTCCAGCCCAGGTCGCCATTCCCGCTGTGGCCGTGCAGACGCAAACGAAGGAAGGAGAAGACGCCGACGAGCAGGCCCCACAGGTATGTAGCACCTGACTGGATGCACGTCTCCTGTCCTGTCATGGCTTTAACATCTCTGTGTCTGTATCCGTAACTGTGTGTGTGCGTACGTCTTTCGATCTCGCATTCGTTTGTGTTCGTTCCCGGGTACTCTGGGTGCTGAGGGTACACAACAGATACACCCATGTAACCGCTAACACGAACCGACAGTCGCCACCCCAAAAAGCAACTCAAACCCAAACTCAACCCCAACCCAGCGCAATCTCTTAACTTGATTTTTGTTTCGCATTCAGCTTGTTATGTGTTTGTGTAACTTCACTAATGCCTTTGTCCTGTCACTGACATTGCGTGTCCCCGTACGAACGAGTGAGAGTGTATCACAGAATTTTCAAATATAAAATACGAACGAGGCGAAAAAGATGACATAGCGAAAATAAAAAACAAAAACCGAACCAGTACCACCCTCTCCATCATCTCTCATAAAACCACAGACGGAGGGTCACAAAACTCTTGTGATAAGTCTGGCATTTGATGCCAGTTTCCAGTTTGGAAATTTGCAAACAAATCGCGCAGCATGATAGCACCATCGGACCATTAAACCCATTTGAAACTGTAACTAAAACCGAAATAATCATTGCATATACACATGAAATATATTCCCCTCGAAACACTTGTTCATTCGTCGTTCATCGATTGCCATATGTGTTTGCTTTTGTTGCTGCCTTAAAGCGATTTTCTGTTGCATTTGAATTAAAAATGAATCGAGAAAAAAATCATTGCCTATCTCTGTGGGCCGCTGTGCCACTGGGGCGTATGAGTTATGTGCTGTGCATGTGTATGTCGGGTTGGCTTAGCCTAGAAGCGAGCTGCCCTTGGTCTGGAGTGTAGCTGCTCCCTCGCATTTATTGATATGGCAGCAGACAATTTATTATTTATTAGCATATTGGCTGCTGGGGCTGCTCCTGGCTGCTGCGGGCTGCTGCTCTGAGCCAGGCTCCTTGGCCCGGCCATTGTTCTTGCTGAGTTTCATTGTTGTTACTGTTGTCGTTGTTATTTATGCTACTTTCATATTATATTCATTTCAGTTTGCGTCTTTACTGTTGCTACCTTTGCCCCTTTTGCGTAGTCGGGCGGCATTGTTATTATTGTTATTGTTAACATTGATGTTGTTGTTGTTGTTGTTGTTTGTTGTTGTGTTTTATATAAGCAGCCGCCTTTGTCGGCTTTAAAGCATGCCCCATTTGAATTTGCATTGAAAGCCACCTACCTGGCGTAAGAGGGGGACTGAAATCAGGCATACACAACATGTACTCACTATATAGATGGCACGTATAATAAATGTAAATGTAAATAATTCAAAAACTGCAGAAAGAAACGAAAATTTCCATTAAAACGTCTCTCTTATCTTCTTCTCGTCCCTGTTCTTCTTCTCGTTCTCTCTCATCCCCCAAATTCCCTCAATAATGTGCGCGCGTTGTTGGGCGCTTTTCAACGAATTTGTTGATTTCCTTCTGTTTCTTTTATTTTTTCTCAATCATTCTGCAATCTGTTGGTTTGTTTTCCGAATTTCGTATTGTTTTCGGGCCCCCGCTTCTCCGATTTCCCACCCGATTTCATTGCAGCTTTCTGCTGAGCAGCGCATTGCTTAACAAGCGGATGTTTATCACCAAAAGACTGAATATTTAGTTTAAACTGACAGGAATACAGAATACAAGAGCAACAGGACGGGACACGACTGCTGCTCGCTCGAGTGTCCTGCAGGAGTTGAAATTTATACAAAACCTAAGAGGAAGCAAAGCGAGGAGCGTGTTCAAAGGGCCAAGAGTTACTACCAACCGCACTAGGCAGCGTTTACTATCCCCTCCCCCACTCGAAATTCAATCAAAAACTGAACGCACTCGCCTCGGCAAACGGTTTCAATGTCTCTCACTAGATCTCAGTCCCCCAGTATCGACAGAACGACAGCAACAAATTCTCGAAAGGAACAACTGGGAACTCTCAATGCAAGCAACAAAAAAAAACAAAGAACGTGTAAATGTATTTATCAAAGCGCAGTTGTCGCCATTTTGCGGCAGAAAGTACTCCACTATACACATATAGTCTTTCGATGTTTATACTATGTGAAACCGAAACCAAAACTGTTTACTATAAAGACACTTTCACACACCGAGACACACTCACTATATTACTAAATGTGTAACAACGTGTGGCAAGCACACACAAAAGGTCCAATTATGCAACTGAATAATACTCAAGAAGAGAGGAAGCGGAAGAGGAGTCTTGTTATATCACCTTTTGAAAGAGCCAAGCTATTCCTACACTGGGGATATTTTGTTAAAGTATCTACTAAACTGTTACCGCAACTGAACTGTTAACTGAATCCACACACCGTATTACCAAGGACCTTGTAATGCTCAAGATGCGTAACGCGCAAGCAAATGCCACTAATTTTTCTGCCAGCGAAGAAATTATTTCCCTTTCTGGCTTTTCAATGCTACTTTAAGAGATTCTAGAGCTAGCTCTAAGGTCTAAAAATCCTTTGGCGTTACGCATCTTAAAGCTTATGGTGTCTTTGTTTATTACCCATTGATTACCCTTAGCAGAGTGGTTAGGACACTTCCATGTCGCGTTTGAGTTTTCCCCTCCTAAAGATAGTTAAATTTAAAGTTAGCTAAATGGAATTCGAAGTGTGCATTTTTGATGTCAATAAATCTTAATGTATTTGTCGTAAAAAAAAAATCCAGAAAACCACCAAAAATGGGAAAAACTTTTAATTGCATTTTCGGGGGAAATTCGGCTTTCAGGGAGGCCACTCTTAGTTTTGCTCTCTAGAAGTTTCATTTCGAAAAGTTTCCTTTGATTTCATTATTTTCCTTTGCCATGATGTGACTCGTCTTAGTGCGTCTCTGTACCCGCTATCTCTCTGTATATGTTTTGTATCGCTGCTGTTTCGCCATCATCAAGCACCGCCATCGTCGTGCGTCGAGTTCACCAACCCAAAAATCATCAACGCGCAAATTGGCCAGAAGAGTTGCTGTCGCAGTCGCTGTCGCAGTCACTCACCTCATCATCAAGCAGAAAATCACTGGTAATTGGCTAATGGACGAAGGTTTACAAAAGGAGCACCCAAAAACAAAACAAAATCGTACAACTTTTGTGTGTGTCGTTCGAGTGCACTCACCCTCCTCCGCATCATCAAGCAAACTCACCACTGTCCCAATACTTCAACAATACCCCTCATCCAATTATTCCAATCACCAATCCCCAGACTTAAACCCCAACTCACCAATCCATACACCAATCTCACACCATTAACGCTGCACACCGCAATTTGTGTTCCAAGCTTGTGAGCAATGACGTTGCACCCGAAAATCGAAAACAAAAATCAATACCAACACTAAAACAATTCCATACCGAACTTAATGAGCAATCCACCAACAATTCAAACTCCACTAGCAACGAGGCACCCAGACTCCGGATCGCCTGGCCCCGGGATCTCGCTACTCCTACCAGCAGATGCTGGAGAGCCAGGAGGAAAGCCGAAGCTCGGGAAAATCAACGGCCAACCAGCAGTCGAAGCCCAAAAAGGCAGAGCCCGTGTTCATCATAGATGACGACGATGAAGATGACGATGATGAGGCCTACTCGCGGAAGCTAGACGACATTGATGCCATTCAGGAAGAAGACGAGGAAGAGGATACCGAGAGCTCCCCACCCTTTGATCTGCAATCGCCGCCCTCCTATGCTGACACCGATTCCGATTGCTTCGACCGTCGGCGGGGACGCTACACCAGCGACTCCGAGAGCGACTGTCGGCCATACAAGCCTTCGAGATCGGGACGCAGCACCCCGGAATACGGAGGACATCGCAAGTCCGTAAGCTTCGACCTCAGTGGAGATGAGCGTTCCAGATCAGATTACGAGAGATCCCGCTCCCGGACGCCCGATGGCTACACACGCGCCTACGACTCGGAGCAGGACACGCGAGGCAGTGGAAGGAACCGCCTTCCCCGCAAGGGAATCCTGCGGGCCACCAGTCCCAGCTCCACTCTCGAGAAACCCGAGCCCATTGTGCCAGCGGTGGCGCGAATCCGCGACGTGGAGTCTCCCAAGCTGCAGCGTGTGTCGCGAGCCACTTCACCGGATCCTCCTGGGGAATTGGACCGGGAGAATCCCTTCCGACACCCCGCAGCCGAGGATGATGAGTACACGCGAATAGCCAAGGCAGTGAGCAGGTCGCCGCGCTCACCACGTTCCACTCGGGAGCAGTTCTTCTTCGGCTCCTCGCGATCCAGCGAGGATCTGCTGGAGCAGTCCCAGTCCCAGTCCAGTGGCCGCAGCACACCCAACACCGTGATTTCCAAGTCCACCGAAAGCCTGACGGGCGCCCGGCCGAAGGTACCGCCGCCCACGGCGCCGAAGCCTCAGCTCAAGAAGGCGGACCTGGTGAGGAACGTGGCGCTGGAGACTTTCCAGGCCAGCGATGTGGGTCAGGGCGACTTCACGGTATTCGAGCACGACGCCAGTACGAATACAATCCATCCCGTGGAGGCCAAGCTGCCCGTGAGGGTGGTGACCAAGGCGCCGACGAAGCCGCCCAGTCGTCCGAGGGAGTCGCCGCCGCCCCCGCCTGTGAACTATGCCACCCTGCCCAGCAAGGTGCCGGGCACGCCCACCTTGCGGGAGGAGGAGTCGCTGTATATGGAGGCACTGCCGCCCACACCCTCGCAGCTCCGCCCCCATGAGTTTGTGCACGAGAACTCGCCCGACAATATCCTGGTGTCGCCCCAGGAGCACCGCGAGTATCTGCTAAGGGAGAACGAGCTGAGGAACCAGCTGCGGGCGCCCTACGAACCGGCTCCGCCCATTCCGATTGCGAGCAGCGGATATTCGGTAACGAATCCCTTCCTAGATAGTTGCGACACCGACATTGACAGCCTGCCACTGCCACCGCCTCCCAACTACTCACCTCCCGCTCAACAGCAGACGCCAACCAACTACCACCACACACGTCATTTGCATGCGCCCCCGCCTCCTCCGGTGTTTCAGTTCCCGTCACCACTAACCGCTAACGCATCCTCGTCTCCATCTTGTTCTTCCAATGCTGCTGCTGCCGCCACTACTAACCGCTTGATGGACTCCTCGCCGCAACAGCTGCTGGTCGCCGGCTCGCCCACAAACATCTTTCCCACGGCCCAGATACTGCCCGTGCAGTATGCCAGTCTGCCGCAGCCGCAGCAGCCCAACACGCTCACCCTCACGTCCGCTTCTCCCTCCGGCTCTGGTACCCCTTCCCCTGCCACTGCCCCCCCTCCCGCCACCACTGCCGGGCCCCTTTTTAACCTGGTCCTCGTTCCCGGCGACCAGCTGGGGGGCAACAGCTCCTCGCCGGCCGTGCTCTACCTGCAACCGTCCCAGTTACCGGTGAGTGAATCGAGTGGCAAACCGCGGCGAAGTGTGCCACCTCCGCCTCCTCCTTCCACGACCGTTCCCGCTCCCGTGTCCGTTACCGTTACCTCGCCCACGCCCTCGTACGCTGCCATGAAGTTCCCGACCTTCTCGGAGATACTCAGTCCCGACTCAAATAGCAATTACCAAAACATGACGACGGCGCGCGTTGGCATCTCGAATTCCTCGCTGGGCAACAGCACCAGCTCCTTTTCCGTCAACTCCTCCAGCTCTTCGCTGCTGCTGGCCAAGGCCAGTGGCGGTGCTGGCAACTCCAGCTCCTCCAGTCACGGCTACTACGAGACGGCCGAGGAGATCTACTCGACCATCGAGGAGGAGGCCATCTACAGCAACACCTCGTTCTTTGACTCGCGGCGGAGCAGCGATACCTCGGTGTCGTGCCGTGCCTCCAAGTCTCCCACGCCGCCGCCCCTGCCGCCTAAGAGGCCACAAAAACCGACCAAGCTGCGCACCGCCCCGGCTCCTCCCCCTGTGGCACAAAAGCCTCATGGTCTGAGGGGCATGGCCAGCTTTAAGCTGCGCTCTCAGTCGCAGCCGCAGTTGGAGGGGGCTTGGGTGCAGCACCCGGCCACGCCCCGCACTCCTGGCACGCCCACAGGCAAGGAGACAACGGTCTAGGATTTTATACATCTGAAAAACGCATTCCACAACCTGAAACAACCTGAAAACCTGATGGCAATTTTAACAAACTAATTTTAGTATTAAAAGTATTTCAAATTAGTTCTATAAAAAGTCTTACACTACTTAAACAAGCCCTAATTTTTAGTTAAAAGCGGTTAACTAATGACCTAACCAGCCTGAGAATTCCTAAGGATTTTTCCAAACTCCCAAGGCGACCCACCTGAGTGTGTACTTTTCTTTTTTGTGCTCTCCAAGTGCCTACGCCTTTAATTGCTCCTAAGCTGACCGCATTGGCATTGGCAGATGCGCCTCTTACTACCTCGTTTTCTCTGTCTCTCTTCCTGCGGTGCTCCTTGTCACTGCTCATACATTTTAATTAAATTCTTACACCGTTTTGCCATCAATTAAATGGCCCAGCCCCAGCGATTTTTCCCCACCAATTGTCTGTCTGTCCTCCGCTTTTCGCCAGCAATTTTCAATATTTTCGTTGCGCTCTCGCTGGCAATTTAAATTGATTGATTTGTGGGTCGTGCCTGGCGCCGAACTTGCGCGCTGCTGCACCTTTCCTGCTAATTAGATGCAACTTTTTGTTGACTTTAGAGACTCGTCCCGCACCCCCATTAAGTCCGGACAGCCAATTTCCAGGTAGCTAGCAAAATTGCAGTTGAAATTGAGCAGCAAGTGGTTGAAGTTTAATGTGCACCTCCCTGTCACTCCAGCCACCTCCAGATGGCTGCTACCCACCCTCTTGCCTCAGTGTCGGCCAAGTTTAATTTGACGTTGATTGAAACAGTGGCCCACCACCTGCAGTTACCTCGCCCACTGGGCCATTAATTTTTTCAGCCATTGCTGGAGCTGGAGGTCGTGCTGCTGCCGCCGCCGCCCGTCTTTATTATTGCTTTGTTTTGCAAACACGAAAAACCAACGAATAAATATGTATAACGATGAAAAATACCTGAATATCACAACGATAACGGAATAGCGAAATAACGAAAATAACAGAGGAGCAGAAAAACAGACAGAAAATACAATTTACAATTTATAAAGTTCATTGCTAAGTTGATTTTAATGCTAATTTATTTTACCAAGACAAAGAAGCGAGCTGAACATTTTTAATTGCATACCTTAAGGCGAATAAACATTGCGTATTATTCTTATTTGCGATCCGTGGTCTCTTTTTCATTTTGTCGTTGTCTCTGTGTAAACAATTCCCCCCAATTGCTTGATAGCCTCCCTTAGGTCGGCTCCCCTGACCTTGGCTCGCTTCTAGCCACCTGTCTAATTGGGCCTTGACCCCAATTGCCGCTATGAACTCCAGGCAGAGGCAGCCGTGCTGGTTAGCATGTGGCCAGCGCGGCACCTGGCCCTGCACTGATTTGGCCCGCGAGCTGTTACCCCTTTTATATGCGGTTCTTTTGGGCCTTTATCTTATCGCGGTACTCCATTAATTGCCACGATAAGGAGTCGTCGGCGTCGTTGTTCATGTATCATCGCCTTATCGCATATGTCACCACACACGCACCGAAATCTTGGCCACCAACACTTGCTGAATAATTCAATGGCTTATTGGCTTTTAATGCGCTGACCAGGGCTGCAAGCACACACACACAACACACAGGACGGGTATCGCACACACACTCTCATCGCCTTCATGGCTCAATAAATTCCTATTAGCTGGACTGCTGAGCAGGCCAAAAGGCAGCAGCAACAGCAGCTACTGAGAGCCATCGAGAGCTCTAGACTGATGCTGATAAACCGGCTCTCGGTGTTGCCTCTTCGCATTGACTTTAATTGAAAATCGAAAAATCCGATACGAAATTAATTTCTCTTCTAAAAATACAGCTCAGTTAAGCTCTGCCAACTCCCTTACTGCCGCTGCTTTCACTTATCCCCCATGCACTTGTCGGTGTGCTCCTCCCTCGACTTGGTTTATTTATGAGCTCTCTCGGACTGGTGTGTGGTGCGGTCCTTGGACCTGGTCCTGGTCCTTGGCTGGAGGGGTCGAACCCTTGCTCGGTATAAGGTTGCAATTTGTGCAGTTTAACGCTGGCCTTTGCCCTGTTTGCCTTTGTTTTGCCCCGGATCCTTGGTCGTCGCCACCCGTCCCTCCTCCACATCCTGGCTGCCATTTAATGACTTTGTCGTCGTAGTCGCAGTCATCGGTGCTCGGCAGGGGGCACTAACTACCCACCCGGCTTGGCTTTATCTCGCTACTGTGGCTCATGTTGCCCCAACACGAGGAATTGCATGAAAGCATAAAACCGACAGTACACGACTTTGGGTGATAAATGGCCTGGTCCGGTTGGGCTCCTCCCCTCCACGCAGCTGTAATTTGCGCCCTCTCCAATTCAATCCGTCCCTCGGTCCGACTCCGAGTCTGAGTCTGGGTCCGGGCCTGGCCCTCACCCGCCCTCAAATCCAATCCTAAGCCCCAGCCGACTGTAAATTATATGCCCCGAGAGTGCACACAGGCAGAGCTCTCTCCCAAAAATGCCGGCTTGGTCACTTTATGATTGAGGCTGCCCTTGGCTGGTGATCCAGGGAAACCGAGCCGAACGCCGTTAGTTCCGTCTGCTTTTTAATAAACTTGTGTAGTGTCATCAATTTTCTTTATGGCCATTTTGGATTTTCCAGCTTTCGCCTTTGAAAATTGCAGTTTTTCCCAGTCATTTAATTGAAAGTATGGCAGAGGGAGCGCAACGCAGCGCGAGAGTCATAGCTGCTGGCGGTTATGCTTTATCTGTTTATTGATTTTTTGCTTTGTTAATAAATGGTTCATTTTTTCTGTTGCTGCTGTGTGCGTTGAGTTGCTAACAAAAACGGTTTCCCATTTTCCAGTCAACACCTGCTAGCAGAGATGAAGACGAGCACCAGGAACAGGAGCAGGAGCTCCAGGAGGCGACCATCACCACAAAGCCAACACCGAGTAAAGTGCCTAAATCGGTTTCCGATAAAAAACGCTTCTTCGAGTCAGCCATGGAGGATCAACACAAGCCCACACAAAAGACAGGTGAGTAGTGAGTGGTTAGCCAGGGGAAAAGTTTCCCGATTGAACCGCAATTCACGAGTGTCAGGGGGAAGCTTGGCACTGTCGCCGTGCACTTTGCCCTGGTTAGTGGTCCTGCCACTTAAATCCCGCTCCCTGGCCCCAGCTGTCAATCAGACCACTTACCCCTACCTACCTTGTGGGTATCCCTAATTAGAGAGTGTGTTCCTTCCCCGCCATTTGCATGACAAAGTGCGGGCTGGATGGCAGGAACTGCTCGTAGCAGGAACTAAGCTGCATCGGATCGCTATTTATTTAATTTCCTCGCCTAATAGCGACACAGCTTTCTGCCATGAATCTCACACTGATTTCATTTTGCCGCCACTTCTTGCAGACAAAGTTTTCTCATTCCTGTCAAAGGACGAAGTCGAGAAGCTGCGCCAGGAGGAGGAGCGCAAGATTGCAACACTGCGCCGTGATAAGAATTCCAGATTATTGGATGCCGCCAACGACAACATTGACAAGGACGATGCCCGTCGCTCCGACGCTAAGCGCCCCGATAATAGCAACACCAAAAGCGCCGAGTATGATAATGATGACAGCGACCAAGAGGAACGGGAGGTGGAGGATGAGGCCGCAGCAGCTCGGGCTGATGCCGTCGACAACGCCACTGCCGCCGCTCTGGGGCACTTTGACGAGGCGGAGGACATGAGGTGAGTGCGCCGCGGATCTGCATTGCGCTCAATTCGGATTACTGGTGCTTGCATTATGCGCTTTTTATGTTACATCTGAATGCACAGGCACTACAACACCCCTACATTTCCGATCAATCAATCAATCACCTCTCACCCTTCACCCTGTGCCATTATGATAACTCATATCCTACACACTATCCACACGGTGTTTGTGCATTTGCTTCCGTATAATCTCTTATCAGAAGCTGAATTTTTTAGTTTTTATTGGTGAAGTTTTCCCTGCTTCCTTTTGGTTTGGTTTGGTTCTGGTGCCGGTTTCCCCCTCTTACAGCTGCTTCAGACATACATACTATATGCGTTGCCCTTAAGTTAGACTCTCATACACACCCTCTACACCACACACATCCTCTACACACACACACTCCACTCTCTTTACCATCCATGCCACACGAGCGCAGTCAACTGACGGAGCTGCTAATCATCATCGAGACTTAGTGTGTTATTAAATAGGGATAGCGATCTATGGCTGAGAGGTCTTTAATAGTAAGTACACTCCACACACACACACACAGTATACACACCCCAGACACATGCATACGATTATAAGCGTGTAAGCCCTAAGCAGTTTAAGTTTTATGTAGCACTTAAGCGGTGTATGGACTCGTAAATCGCAGGCAGACGCTCAGCTTAAAAAAAACAGGAAAAAGAAAGTAAAAAGTCTCGAGGAGGAGGTGGAGCAAGAAGATGATGGGAAAACATGTTATGGTTCTGGCGTGGAAATCTTTTTAGTACATAGACCAAGCCTGCTGGGCTTCGAATCTCATCTCGGGCATATGATAATCTAGTCCGGACTCCGGAGAGAGGCGCTCCTCAAAAGTGTAAGTATTTCCGTGCTGCCTAACTTAATTTTTGCCTGGCATTGCGTATACGCAGCGTAGAGCGGGCCATGCCCCAAGGCCTAGCGAGCTCTCTCACCCTTGCCGCACTTCAGTGGGCGTTCCCCTCCTCCTCCAACCCCTATTCCCCGCGGCACAATGCCAGCTGTTTTTACAATTGAATAACTTCATTTGGGCATTTCGCAAATTGCGTTTTGTGCGTTTGCTCGCTCAACTGGGCGGTGCCGGCGCGGAGACGCTCCAGGTCGCCGGCAATGGATCGGCAAACGAGCCAGGAGACGGGGGACAGGAGCCGGGAATCAGAATTCAGGAGTCAGGAGCCAAGCAGCCTGTAGAGAGTCACGCACACGTACGCATAATTCAGTATCCGCCGGGAATCGATGATTTTATGCTAAGTATGCTGCTCTGAATTAAGCGGCGGGAACGAATCGGAGTGGCGAGGAACTGGAAAAGGAACTCGGAGACCTAGGGAGAGAGTCCTGTGAGCGGCCCAAATGATATTTTAATGCCCGAAACAGGCAATTATAATTAGCGCCCCTCTGGGGAGAGTGGGGAGTGAGTGCCGCTTGATGGGCATGCAACACGTAGCAACGGCGGCCGTTGTGTGTCAAAAGGCACAACTCGTTTGCGTCTGTCTCCCTGCGTTGGTAAACAAGCAAGGCAGCCCACAGTGGAGGAAAACTAAAAGCTTATGCCAGGTGCTTGTCTCCTGGAAGCCTCCTCCCAGTGGCAGCCATTTTGTGGACGGAGCTACCAGGCGCTTATCATCCAACTTTCACATGTGCTTGCTCGCCCGGCTTGGCTGAAGGACTCGTCCCCGTTCGCGTTCTTGTCCTCGTTCCAGTGGCTGACTCTAACAACATTATATAATGAGCAACAACAAAGTAATTTAATACAATTTCGCCCCCAAAGCTGTTGCAGGAAAACATTAAAAATAGCAGCGCGAGCGTCATCTCCGGGGTTCAAAAGTCGCCGCGCGAATACCCTTATCGGTTCATTAACCCAGCATTCTACGGCGTTGCTTGACCTTTGCCACAAACTAGCGCTCATCATAACCTGAAGTCCGACTTTGGAATCAACTTGTTATAAGATATGGCAAAAAAAATCTGAATGAGTGGCTGCTTCCGGTCAGAAAGAGTATGCGAAAAATAGATAAACAAAAACACAAAGAGAGGAGGACAGGAAGAAAAATGTGTGTACACGTATGACAACAGCAGATATCGCATAGCATGACAACCAGTTGCAGGACGTTTAAGGACTCCCGCTTTGTCCCCAGTGTTTGCGAATGAAATTTACTCGCAGGATGATGGCTGGGCTATGAAAATATTGCGGGGGTGGCTAATTTCGCTCGAGCACTTGTGTACATTCCATTCCGAAGGCGGCTCTTGATGGGTTTTCAAAGAAACCAAACGATTTCCTTTATCTCTGCGCAGTTGTTTTTCTCACCTGGCACGCATAAATCAAGCCGCCGAAAACTAATCATTATTTTTGGGTACAAATTCGGGAATAAATAACCCATGACTTCATAGGTGGGCCTAGAGAATTCTGCGCAATTTCCACGCCAAGTCAGGGCCAGGGCCAGGGCCAGGGCCAGTCCAGGCCACGCCACGACTGGTTGTCAACTTGGCCGAAAGAAAACCTTGAAGTCGAATTGGCTCAGCTGCCAAAAAGTTGGGGAACGGCCTGCCCTCCACTGTGCGCTTCCCACGTCCCACGTCCCGCTCTATCCCCGCCTGGCAGCTGGCTTTACAACTTTACATGCATAATATAATAAATTGAAATGTGTGTTATTATGTTGCTCCGGCCGTAGCCTTGGAATTCATAACAAGGAAAAGAAGATAAACATGTTAATAACCTTGTAATAAATTTCTAGCAAGAATTTCTACTAGTTCTCCGCGCTCCACCACCTTCCTGTTCTTGTGTATATTTTTTTCTATGCATAAATTTTGTGTAAAAAAAGAAATAGAAATATAAAGAAGAAAACGAGAGGAAGATATGTAGAAAAACCCATATCAAATTAGCCGGCAAGGCAGTGTTCTCCAAACTATTTGTATTTATATTCAAATTAAACTCGTCTAAATCTATAAAAGTTGTGAAACACAAAAGGCTCGCCAGATCCGTGTTTATGAATTTTATTTTTCCATTTTTTTTTTTTGGCGACATCAAATTGGCTTCCGTGACGACAAAGAGACGCGTCGGCAAAACGCAATCGAATTCTTATTCGTGCATTAATCGTCTAATTTATTGTTTGATAATTTATGAACTATTATTAGTTGGTCTGTGCGACTCCAGCGGCCGCTGGTGACGATGACTCCCGCGCTCTCGCTTTCAATTGGAATTGGATTTGGCTGGCTGCCTGGCTGACTCGCTGGCGGTTGCTGTTGACCCTGAAATTTTGGCAGCGACAAGACAATTGGTGGTCAGTGGACGGCCGTTGTTTTTTTATTCGGTTTCTCCTCTTTCGGTTTTTATATTAAATTTTTACATTTAAATGTGTATGTTTGCGGCCGTTTGCTTCTTGGACGGTTTTTGTGATTTTATGCAGATGAAAATATTTATGTTTTGTTGATTGCGCATAAATTAATTTATATTTTATGGCGTTGGCGCTTCGTTCGTTCCTCAAATGGATCGCGACCGCTCAGCTCAGCTTCCCCTGTCCCCTGGCCCTGTCCCCGGCGTATGCAAATCGGAGTGGCGCTGTGTCTGTGTCTGAGATATAAAAGCATAATTTGACCTTAAGCTAAAAATGAGGGCGTTAATGATGTTTTTTGTTTTCCTTTTCTCAGTCGCAGTCGCAGTCCAAGTCTTAGTCTCAGTCTCAGTCTATTTTATTAATTTTTTGTCTCCGTAGTATGCGTTTTATTTTCGCTTGATTGTTGTTTTGTTTTGGTCACATAAATATTAATTACAGTCCGCGGAAAACCCCGCAGACAGAACCAAACCAAGGGAAGCTGGGGGAACTACACTATCCTGGCCACATTGTGTTTATTATTTTGCAATTAGCACAAGTCTCTCTCTCTCTCTCCCTGTGCACCTTTTTAATTGTACACCACAAAAACTTTCTGTTTCTGCTTTTCCCCAACCACTTTTGCAGGAATCCACTCGAAGAAATTGAAGCAGTATTTAGAAGTTAAACTAAACTAAGCTCTGACACCTCACACTACACAAGTTGTGCGAATGTGACACGTTTATTAACCGTAGCTTTAAGTGTAACCTACTCCATATATACCTATGAAACTATGTATGTAAAGTATGTATTTCGAGCGAGACTTTTTCGAGCGTAAGTTACTACTACTAAAGCAGTAAAGCAACTAATCTACGATATAAAGTCATTTTTATACTGCGACACGAAAACTTTTTATACCCGTAACATGTTAACGCTGAAACGTGAACTTTATAGAGTGACAACTACCATGGTTGGGGTCGTACCCCAGCCACGCCCACTTACACTCCCACTCCCACTCCCTACACCTGACAGGGCTAAGCATGGTGTTAATGCCACATGCTCCTCCGACTCTCCGTTTTTGCATTTTATTAGCCTAATTATTTCTCTCTTTTCAAATTGCCCAACTTTTTGAACAACACCGAAACCAACAACTAGTCTGTCTGAGTTGGCAACACTTGAAATTTTTCAGTACACCTCCTGCACACTCACACACCTGCAGCACTTCTAGACCCCCAGCACACACACACACACACACACTCGAAACACACCTCCTAACGCCCACAGTGCCTTGTGTGCGGCGCTTTGTTGCTTGCATAATTTATATGCATTTTGCATTTCTGAAATGTTTGTTATTAAAAATAATGATTTTTGGAGCAGGACAAGAAGTCTCATTAGTTTCGGTTCAACTCCCACCCACCCAGTCGTTGTCCCTTTTGTAAACGATTTTTTAATTGCCATAGATAAATGTGTGTGTGGACAGAGTCACGCGAGGGCCATTGTCACGGCTTAATGTCGATTTATCGCCATTGCGATTGAAATTCCCGACTCGCCATACTTGTTATTAGATTACCATAAAAAATAAAACTTACAGGGACTGTCTAGGTGTTTTCAATAAACAATTTTAAATTTGGTACTAAACGATTAGCATTAAAAGTTCCTGGACTTTAAGTTGGCATTTCCAAGAGCATATTTTGTAGCCAAGTTAATATATACATATTCCTATAATGTCCTGCAAGTTAAGTTTACAAACAAAAGCCATGTTACCATTCTCGATATATATTTTATAAATATTTATATATGTTAAACATAAGAACTGCTTAACCATGTATTACATAATATTACTGATTACGGTTATGGACTCACAGCATTATCATTACCATTATATTAACCACACACACAACACACACACACTTACACGTATTTGTCATCGATTTGTGCCATACCTATATTTATATTTATGTAACTTTGTTATTTTGCGTATACAGAAAAAAGTACAATTTTATTAAACTCTAGAAATAAAGGCGAATGATTCAAATTAGCTTTACTGCAATTTATTTATTTACCGTACCAATCACCACGTTTGCATAATTGCTTAACTCTTACCAACTTTCAAGCACTCTTCTTCGGTTGTGGTTTCTGCATCATTCACCTCTGACCTCTGACCCCCCTTAACCATCTTTGTTGCCGACGTTTATGGGGAGTGTTTTGATTATTCGGAAGGGTAGCCTCATTATGAGCGGGTGAGCCCAGCAATTAGCAATTGGAAAACGAAAAACAATCATTTAGAACTATGGTCCCGGGGGAAAAACTGGCCGTTAGAAAGTCTAGGGGAAAAACCTGTCAATTGCAAAAGTTGAACGCGCCAGAATACTTTCGCTTCGCTACGGTCGGGTCTCCTCCAGGACCCGTCAGGATTATTGTAGCGGCGCGCTCGAGTGCCCGGCCAGAGTTCATTTAAAAGTCGAGAGGACAAATGAATGAATAAAAGGGAGCCAAAGAAATGAGCAAGGAAAGAATCATGAGAATATTGTAAGTGCAATTCCCTGGGTCAGGAGCTTGGCGCACTTAGCCCGACGTCCTCCTCCACCTGAAGCCGCCTTCGCCCCTAGTTGGCTCCTTGATTCCGCTCCTCGGGCACGACATTTGCGTAGGTAGCCACACTGGCAACGAGTGTTTCAGCCGAAAAGTTTCTCTCTCGCTCCTTTTCCAAGGATCTAGGCATCCCAGCGCCAGGAGCCGGCGGCGCTCAAATTGAAAAACATAAATCACTCAAGCAGAAGTTGCTGCCAGCGACTTAGTAGTTGCCCCGGCTTTGTGTGAATAATTTCGCATTAAAGTTAAATTGAAAGTGTGTAGCAATTTGTTAAAGACAAAAGTCAGTTGGCAGGACAGAAAATAGAAGGAAAAAACCTGAATGGATAGGCCAAATAGTTGCCAGTTGAAATCGCCCGGCAAATAGTTTCAAGTCGCTTTATTTTAAAATTAATTTTGCATACTGCTTTTTCTGCCTGGCATCATGTACACGTAGTTATGTAGGGCGCAAGGGAGACTGGAGCCGTGGCCCCTCTCCTGCCAAGTTTTACGACTCCGCAGACACTCTGCTGGCTGCCTCGGCTAATCTCCAGCTGCCATGTTATTGCACTTGTTGGCGAAAGTTTTTCAAAAAGTGATTTTGTTCGGGTTTGGGACTCTGGCTGGAAACTTTGCAGTATGTTTCTTGGTTTTAATTACAACAAATTCGACTTGTTATGCCAAAGTTGGCTGGCTGAGTGAGCGTCAGGGCACTGAGGGAACCCGGGCACGTACGTAACATACATGTGTGACTAAAAGACTAAAAGAATATAACGACATTGTGTTTGTAACTGCTCATATCACGTGCTAACCGCATCTCACCGAATTCCCTTTTGGCTTTGACAACGCAAATTATTTTGATTAAATGTGTGTTTTACTTTGCACAATTCGAACACGAACCAACTCTCAAAAAATTATGACAGAACCGCACAAAGTCTGGCGACGACCGCAACAACGCCGCTGTCGCCACACGCCCCCAGCAAAATACCCAAGCAGAAGCAACGGAAGCCGGAGCTTCCCAAGGCGAGGCCCACTTTGATTCCTGATCCTCCCAAGCCCTCGCTGCTGCCCAAGCCAAAGGTCAAGGTTGTTATACCGCCTGCCCTGCAACAGCGTCTCAAGCAACAGCAGAGGGAGCAGCAGGAAGAGCCCACCATTCCGGAAGAGCGGCAACAAGAGCCTCAGCTGGAGCCGGAGCTGGAACCAGAGCTGGAACCTGAGCATGAGCTTGAGCCCGAGCTTGAGGCCGAGCACTCGCCCACTGCCGGCGGCAGTCGCATCCCCATAAGAACCCTGAAAGCCGAACGCCGCGCCCTGGCCTCGGCTGCCCGCCAATCCGGACTCAGTGTGGAGGAGTATCTCCGGCAGCTGGAGGCGGCGGACTCGCAGCAATCGCCCACCTCGCCCACCACGCCCACCGGCAAGAGCCGGGCCATGATTAAGTAAGTTGAATGCGTGACGGTCAAGGAGTTGACATGCGTGCGGGTCACAGGCCCCGGAAAGGTTACAGGTCAAGTGTTGGAATCCGAATCGGAGCATCGCCGTGGGCCGACTGAGGGTGTGTAAATGCCAAATGGGTTGGTCCACTTGGGGGAGAACTGTAAAGAACACCCACGACAAGAACACTCTCACTGAATGCACCCACTCACGCGAGGCAATGCGAAGCCCTCGATGTGTTTCTATGTATATCTCTATGTCGATTGGAACACCTTCTACATCTCTGTTTTAGTTAGCGGTGTCTGTCCTAGCCACACCCACTCTCTGTCTCTCCCTCTCTGTATATACAACTCTTGTAATTAGTTTGCCTAAGCTGAAGCCGAGACCACCTTCTTGGTTGCAAAATATGATTTCTAACGAGACTCTTTCCCACCCTCAGTGCCGAGAAGCGCGCTTCCTGGCGGGCAGCTCGCCTGCGGTCCCTGGAGCAGGGCGCCGTGGAGGCCCAGGACGTGATCAAGAACATGCGCAAGATGACCGACGACCTGATCACCCACGAGGCCAAGGCCAGCGAGGTAAGTGTTCGGAGACTTGGAGTACTAACCGCCCCCCGATCCATAGCCGAACCCAAGACCATATCCATTAATATGCGCCTGATGGAGGCCGGAGGAATGGCCCGAACTACTTGCCTGCGAACATAACCAAAAAAAAAGAGCAATGAACCCACATAGCCACATGGTTTGCTTAACTAACTAACTAACTAATCAAGGATCGCGATCGAGAGAGCGGTATATGCTGAATGTGACCCTGAATGCGATTTGGAAGCCCCAGAATCCTTAACCTTCTCATCTCCTCTTAACTCTGTTCTGTATCTCTCTCTCCCCATTGTTACTAATCAGGCTCAGCCGAAAATAGTCTTTCCCAAAATTGCCATTAAGTCGAGCGACGGCCCAGTCATTGTGCGCGAACGCGAGAAAATACTCGATGAGAAGATTGTGCGACGCACTGAGGAGGTGCCCTGCCCCATAACGGGGCGACCTCAACTGCGCACCGTCGAGTACATTGAGAAAATCATCGAGACGGAGGTTAGCCCATCAAAAATCAAATTAAATTCCAAAACCAGCAATCACCTTGTACTGTTACTAGAGCTGTTAAAATATCGATAGGAATATGAGTTTATTGAATTTTAATTATCGAAATTCCGAATTTGGGAAATATTTTAAGAAATGGTTCTGAATTTTTGTTATTTTGAAGAAAAGTCCAAGGAATTTCTGAAGAATAATTCCGATATATTTAATATCCATTTCATTTGAATTTTGCTACAAAGTACAGTAGAAAAATGTAAAATTTTCGTATATCGAATATATCGCCTTTAACTATTTTTGATATAATATCGATAATACAAAATATTGAATATAGTCAATGTCGATATTTTGATAGCTCCAACTGTTATCTGTTACTGTATTATATATCAATTGGCACCGATTTGAGTTTCGTTTAGACAGCGTTTTGGACACATTACACCCCCTTAATTTTTGTTGCCGCCTCGTAAAGCGTTAAGCGCTACGCATTAAGCGTCTGTGCATCGTAGCCGTAATCACCTCCGTTTTCGTAGTCCGCATATCGGGTTGCACCCTCCACACATTTAATGCACCTTCTTCCCATAAAGCACCACTCGATTCAGTCTCTCATTGTACAAAAGCAAACATCTTCGGCACAGTCTTAATTATTTTATAGAGCTCATCATTGTTATGGTCTGTCGGGGAGTAGGGCTGGTTAGCGCTGTCCTGGTGCTGGAAACTTCTTTAACTTGGACTGTTGTTGAGCAAAACAAATTTAATATCCACCGAGCACTCAGTTGCCCAGGGGATTTTGTTGACATTTCGCCGGCTTACGGCACCACAACCGAGTCCTGGCCCATCCTGTCATCTCTCCCACTGCCACCGTCCAATCCTAAACCTGGCTGAAGTGCAGCGCATAAAAAGGACAATAAGCCACTTTGGCGACGCGGTAAAGGTAAAGGTTCGCTTTCGCGTTCGCAGTGCCGCCAGAAATGATTTCCAGTTATTGCGGCCGTTCGAGTGTCGCGGTTTTTAAGGCCGCGCCCTCAAAAGAGTTTCATTGTCTGTGTTTTTAGGGTTTGTTGTTGTCACGTGTCTATAAAATAACGACGAAGTCGACCCCCATTTCGGTGGGACCTGATTCTGGATACAATTTTTAGTATGCAAACGCATTATAATGACGCTTTGCTCCGCTCTGCCTTTTTTATGGCCGAGTCCATTAAAATTAAAGCAAAAGTTTTTTGTGCCTTTGCCTTTGTTTTTGTTTTTTGTTGTTCTTGTTCTTGTTGATTTTGTTTGCGGCGGCAGCATCGTTTTAATGAGTTTCAAAATATATACTTAAATATATAAAAAGAATGCAAATAAAAACAAACAAGCCAGCAAACAACACGCAAAGCATTTTATGCGCTATTGTTATTCTGCGGGCACGTGTTTCGGATGGCAGCGCGGCGCTCGCCATGCTTTTCAATTTGCAAAAACGAAACTGAAACGGAACGGAAGGAATTGCCATCCGCATTTCAGACGAATGTCAACAGCACGAAGACTACTGGCCCCCCGGGCTGGCGGATCTCAGAAACTGCACTGTGTGTGTGCAGAGTGGCTGCTGCTGCAACCGAAGCCTTGGCTGTATCTGATTCTGAATCCGAGCCTGGCTGCGGTCTCGTTCTGGTAATTCGAGAGCAAAAACTCGGCTTTGCTGCACAGCAAAAGCCTCCTGGCCGGAGGCTGACCCCGTTGAGCATAGAAAGCGCGGCAGGAGGCCGCAGGAGCTGATGCAGGAGCAGGAGCAGCCTCTGTTCTCGGATTGCATGGAGCGTTGCCTGTCAGCAGCAGATGCAGTTTAGTTTCAGCTTATCGTCCTGCCCGGGACTCCTTTATCCGCCTCCTGCCTGATGAGAATGCAGGCAATTTTCCTTTCTGTCGTTTGTCAATTTGCCTCATATCACGTATACGACAAGGCTACCCGGGTGCGTGACGGTCCGGGCGTCTCAAAATGTAAGCCCAGGTCGTGATCAGATCAAGTCGAACCCTTAAAGTTTCTTGCACGTTCACCCATCTTGTAATTACTAACGACAAGTTCTCTAACACCTGTTTGTGTAGCCCGTAGAATCTGTACTCACTCCTTCTTGACCCCGGCTCTCACCCCAACTCACCTGGCAAGCTGTTCATTTTCCATTTCGCTGTATAAATTAGCCGTAAGCTGTTAGCATCATCGCACATCTCTGGTTGTGGCTGCCTGCGCCTTCCGTTGCTTCTTCCGTTGCTTCCATTAGTAGTTAGTGTGCTGGCAAACCGAATGCACAACGTATCCATGCCTCATCTACACTTAGGTGGAGACCTGCAAGGAGCGCATCATTTCCTTAGAGCTGCAGGTGCCCGAGCCGGAGGAGGGCACCCTAGACGACACGCAGCCGCCGCTGGAACTGCAACTCGAGGCCGATGATTTCGAGGACGATGAGGAAGACGACTTCCAGGATGAGGAAGATGACTTTGACGAAGACGACGAAGAGGAAGAGGACACCGCCTCTATTGTGACCGTGCAGGCGAACAACGAGAAGCTGTTTCTGCGGCACGACTCCGATGCCTACGGCCCCTCGTCCATCGAGAGCGTCTCCTCCGGCAAGGTTCGCATCAAGCCCACGCCCCTTTCGCTCCACCAAACCCTGGCCAAGGAGACCACCATTGTTGAGGTCCTAAATCCCGTCATCGGGGGCGATGGCAGTGCGCGCACCATCCATGTAAGCGGAGGCGCTCCCTTTGGCCTGGACGAGGACGACTTCGAGCAAGGTGGCGCCGTTGCCGTTTTGCGTAGCGAAACCTTCGTCTTGCCCGATGCCGTCGGCGGTGGCAGGACTGAGCTGTCATTAAATGCGAAAATGAAAACCGTGCTCGAGGAGCTGCTGGAAAACGAGCGCGTCAAATTGAATTTGCAGAAGAGCCTTGAGGAGGATGACGAAGAGGAGGAGGGCAGCAGTGCCTATGGCGACGCGCGGGACGATGAGCGGGACGACGAGGAGAGCGCCTACGGCGACGCCATGGACGATGTGGTTGACTTTGGTTCCACCACGGTCACGAGTCGCGCACCTAATGAGCAGGACGATGCCAAGAACGGCAATCAGCAGCTGCTCGAGGAGCTGATAAAGGACAGCAACCGCAACACAATCATTGCTAAATTGGCTGGCCAGTTGTCCGACGATGAGGATGAGGAGGACGATGACGAGGAGGAGGAGAGCAGTGACTCCTCCGACGAGGACAGCGACGACTCTGACGAGGAGGACAATGCTGAGGAGCGACTGAATGTCACCTATGTGCAGGGCGCCCAGGTGATAGAGAATCTCAACACGCTGGCCGCGGGCAGCAAGCTGCAAAAGTCACAGACGTACACGGCCATCCAGCAGCAGCAAGCGGAAGAGGAGGATCCAAAGGAAGATGCAGAGGAGTCGGAACTTGAGGCAGGAGCAGCGCCACCTTGCGGTGCCGACACCCTGGCCCAACTGCAGGCCGAGCAGCGCGCCCTGGCCGAGATCTCAAAGCAGCTGCGTAAGTCCGTCGAAGATTTGCTCAGCGCCGATGGCGGCACAGTGGTGGAGACGCAGCGCACCTATACGCTGCCCGCTGCAAGCGACAGCACCGCCGTGGTCACCGTCACCGAGGTGGTCAAGAAGCAGAAGAAAAAGGCGCAGAAGGGCGAGTCCGGGGAGGCTATATTCAACCGGCTGCTGAGCGGCGGGGAGGCGGAGCGCCAGGTCTTTGACCGGCAGCAGGGTGAGACCATTACGACGACCACCACCACCACGGAGGCTGTGAGTGCGGCGGACAATGAGCCGGGCAGCAGTGTGGTGACCACCACGCGGACAGTGTCCAACATTGTGACCAGCGGCATACCCCGGCCAGCGGAGACCAGCAAGCAGGGCGGCAACCGCAGCAGCAACAGCAACAATAACCGCAGCAAGAACAAGCGAAAGGGGAAAAAGAAGTAGGCAGCAGCTGCCAGGAGGTCGGATTGAGCGGCGACATTGCGTATACGCCGTGTGGTGGGTATGTGATCCAAGCAAACAGGCGAAACTCTAACAAGCACACACATATCAGAAGGTCCTTTAATATAGCCACTAATTGTATACATATGTACGATACTCGCATATATGCATCGATGATATTTTGTAATTAATTGTGCAAATAACGTGTGTCCCCAGCATTTACAAACCCATTTGTTACTAATAATCAAAGTGTGTGCGCATTAAAACAAAATATTTTCATTGCAAATTAAAAACCAATCGAGACGGGACAAAAGTAACTGTAAATTTAATGTTGTGCAGCAACCACAGAGCACAAATCGCCACCCAAACCCATCGGATTTTAAATTAACAAAGAAAAAAACGAAAAAAACGAACGAGAGAAAAAAACAAAAATCTTATTTAATTGAATTAAATAATTTCACTTTGTTTGCATATAACTATCATTTGCACAAAGCATCTGGTTTTTCCCCTCATCATTTTTTTTTCCGGAAGGGCTTCGATTAATTTCCGCAAATTAAATTTACGTTTTATGTTCTAGCACAAAAAGTAGGAGGAAAATGCAAAGGCAAAACCTGCCCAAGTATTCTCGATGATCCATCCCAACCCTAGAACCAACTCTAAGCATTCCGACTGCCCGTATTTTGGGGCTACTCTCCCTAGTTTTAGCCATAAGCAAACCCCGGAAACTAGACCCGATTCGAACCGAAACGAAAAGAGCGAGCGAGCGGAGAACATAAATCAAATAATCGTAAATAATGTAGTTAGCGTGTGTAAGTGCGTCCAGTTGTAATCCGTAGTATATGTAACACAAGGCATAAGCACAACTATGACAAATGTCCTCGGCCGATTTCAGTTTCCACTTTTATACAAATGTAAAAATATATATTTACAAGCAATTTTATGTAATACCTACCTATGATATTTAGTGTGTAAATTCGCAAACATTGAGAAGCGAATGCAAAATAAACAAATTGTATGCATTTTTATTAAAAAACCAACCGAATTTGTATTCTCGAAAGAGTCTTTAATTTAGCGGAGCAGCTTTTCCTGTCATAATGTCACCCGTGGGCGTGCAATTACGTAAAGTGGCTCTGGTTCTGGCTCTGCTGGAAATAATCCATATCTATAAACAGCGAAGGCAGCAGCTATTTTTGGCCAGCTTAAAATGTACTGCAAACTGGCGATGGAAATACTGAATTCCCCTTGCCATCGCACACACAAAAAATCCTATAAATATGGCCGTCAGGTAAGGGACTGGTCCTATTACAGGTACAGACTTATATATATACCCACATATAATTGACATTTGGATTGCATAACGCTGGAGTTTTGTGAAATATTGTTAAAGCCAGGACCCGGGGGAAACGTAGCACATTTATCTATGCTTCGCATTGAACAAGAAGCATAGCAGCAGCGCATACATGTTCCTGTGAAGGAGCGGAAGAGGCTGCCACGCAGCCCGATGGCAGATAGCGGAGGATACAGGACGAGAGCCAGTTCTGCAACTAGGACGCACAACAAACGTCTTCCGCCGAGGTAGTCGGATGGATAGACAGCTGCCAGCGGTGTGCCAGGTCCGCCTGCTAATGTGAAAATCGTTAGAATTCGCTCAGCAAGAAGTAGCAGCGGCAGCAGGAGCAGGAGCAACCTTCTTCCTCAGGAATCGCCATGCTCTGCTCCGCCGCCCACGTTCCCAGCCTGCTGCACTGTGCATAATACGATTTAGAGTGCGCAGCATATGAGATACTTACATCGGTGTGCACTTGCGTCAGCATCTTAAATATTTCATGCCCACCAATTGAATTAAGCCCTGCTGAATGCTCCTGCTGCTGCTCCTACTCCTGTTTCTGTTCCTGCTGTTCCACTCCCGCTGATGTAGACGTAGATGGCGCGATGCGTGCTGCATGTTGTATGTTGCATGTGGAAGTGCAGCGGTGCTGCGCCTGGCAGGCGCCTGAGGAAGACAAATGAATGCAACAGTCCCATGTCGGTGCCCTTGACCTCCCGCCGCCTGTTTCACGCTAATCTGCACTTGAACGGAAAGCACTTTGACTTTCAGAATTATCCTAGAAAACGAATTAAATAATTTTATAAAAGGTAAAGTATATTAAAATTAAATAAATAAGGGTAATTTCCTGTACACAAATCAGAACTCATAACTTTATTTTATTAACAGTCTAGCAAATGAACCAGCAAAAAGTTTCCTAAATGATTAACGAATAATACCACGTATCTACTTGTATAACGATTTAACTTTTTCCGAGTGTATCTGCTGCATTTGCATTTCGGTGGCCAGCCTGTCAGCCAGTCCTTCATGTGCAGCGATGACGCTAATACACCAGCAGCAGCAGTAGGAGGATGGGCAGGGCGCAGGACCAAGGGGAATCCCCGCCAGCAGCCAACCAATGCAATGCGCATTAATCAAAATCTCATTTCCGTGGGTGGCACAGAGGCATTACTACGTTGTTTACGTGGCTCCAGCAGAAAACAAAAACAGTTTGTCATATTTTAATACACTCCAGTGGTCCCAACAATGCAGGGAACGAGCTGCGAGCTACGAGCTGCTGGCTGCTGCCTCTCTGCTCTGACGTGGCCAAAAATCCAGCCAATTGTCGTCCCCTGTCACATTTAATAGGATTATGCTTGGTTAAACACAAATATCCTTGGACACGCTCTCACATGGGCGAGTGAGTGGGTGCCACATGAATTTACAGCGTTTGCTGCTCGAAATTTTTCACACTACGCACATAAATCCGGCAAGGATGCTGCTGTTGCTTTCTAGCTAGGTGCTGGTTGCTGGTGCTTGCCGGTCGTCGAAACCTCCTGAAAAATGTCCACTGTTTGTTTGTACTACACACACTCATCCTTACACTTATACGCATAAGCTCACATGGGCAGATGGGCAGGTGGGCAGGTGGTGGCCAGGTGAGGACCTCGTCCTTGGGCGCGTGCTTCGCGTGCTATTTGCCGCCGTCGCCGCCCGGTGCTGAGTTATCTGGCAAATAATGGAACGTGCTGTGCAGATGATGCGTTTTCATAAATTTTAAATAAGCACAGCAGCTGGCACAGGAATCCCAGGGCATCGGAGCATCCGAGTCGATGGAGCACACCAAAAGACGGAGGACACTCTGTGCTGGTGCATAATATCCCGTTTTATTCGAAAGTTTAGTCGAGTTTACTTAGCGTCGCCGCCGCCGCCTGCGCTGCCTTTAAGTTGCCCGATTCATTTATCAAGCACTTTATCGGTAGCATTGGGGAAGAATGCACAGTCTCCGACAGACAATAAAGTATCTATGGAGTGCGATAATGGAAAATCCCCGCTGGCTGGAAACCTAAGTGAGCGGCAAGAGAAATGTCCTTACATTTTCCATCGATTCCATCCGGCTTTAGGAAATATGGTATCAAGAAGAAAGTGGACTAATTCTTATATAAGAAAAAGTTCAGGAAAGACCATGGAAATATAAATATCCTTACACTTTTCACCAATACCATATTTCTTTAATCATCAAAATATGTTTTTATAATACATATCGTCCGTCCAATTAATGCGGCGAAAATTCAATGGCTTGGTTGGTCCCCATACAAACTTCCATGAAAGGCCTCCGTAGTACGTCTCCGCTTTTATTTTTAAAAATTCAACCGGACAAAGTTGTACAGGTCCTCGAAGGTTGCCGTCGACATCCCGGCAAACCCATGAACTTCAAAATAGCAACTTTTTGTTGCTCCATTGCTGATAATATCAGGCTTTCGTCGTTGTCCAAATTGCTCATTTATTTTTACTTTTAAATAAATGCTGACAGCTGACAAAAACAAACGCAATAACGATATCGATAGGTAACACACGATAGTGTAAATATACTATTAGAAATGTATGCAAGCGTAGCAGCTCCTCCATAAGTGCATTAATCCCTATCGATATACTATCGATAATGGAACGTAAAGTTATCGAAAGCAGAGGCAACTCTGCTTGCCTCATTTCTAGTTGACCTTTTACGTGGAAGAATTTTTTTTGTCATTCAGTAAGCAGACTTCGAAGTGAAAACATCTTTTCGTCTTCAATTTTGATTTATATTTTCTGACTTCTTAATTTTCTTTTAATTTCATTTATTTTTATATTCTATTTTATTTACCTGCAACTCTTGTTTTTGAACAATCATTTTCTATGGTAACAGCTTTTGAACGGCTTGAAAAAAAAAAAAAATGTATAGGTATAATTAAATTTATTCCATATGTTATTTAAAATTATTTTTCACAATTCCTGAGATATCGTTTATATTTTGTACGATCCCTATTTCTTTTCTTTGAAATTTTGTCTTTTTTCTCTCTTCTCTCTTCTCTTCTCTTTTTTCATTTATTTTTTTATTCTATTTTATTTTTTTCACCTTTTTTGACCTATCGTTTTCCGATCTCTCGGCTTTTTGTAGGCGTTGAAAATAAAAAATATAAATTTTGAATGATCTTTTCTTCTTCTCTTTGAAGCTGTTAGAAATGGATGTATTTTTATAGAGACTGACACTGACACTGACGTCCCACAGGCACCGCGCGAGGGTGCAGACCCATACATAGCCTATTCCATGAGATGTCGCGTTATATTATATTTTGTTTGTTTTTCTTTTCTTTTTAACCAATAAATATATCTTAGTTTTGTACGTCAAAGGATAAAAAAAGAGCATGCATTTTAATAAAAACACTACGTTCCAGCTTATCACTCTGCATTTCCTAACTAATATCTTAAACATTCCATCTTAAAGAATAAATAGTACTTAAAAGTGTAGAAAGGTTCATGGGTTAACTATCCAACAGGGAGTTATCTTGCTCTCTGCCGAGAATCTCCAGAATGGGCCATTGGCGGAGGGACAATGAGTGGCCAGTTTGCAGATGGCCTGCTGGGTTGATGGTCTGATGGGCCTTGTCTAGCCCATAAAAATGCATAGCCCGCATTGCTGTTCCGATGGCGCCCCCCACGTCCATGTGCTGCTGTTGTGGGCCTGCTCCTGTTCAGCCTGTTGCTGCTCGGAGGACTCGCAGCTGTGATGTGCGCAGGCGCTGGAAGGAAGCGCAAACTGTTGCAGTTGCTAGTACAAAACATTGCCCCTCCGAGGGCCTTTTTATCCGCAGTCTTATCCAGGAGGAGGAGGAGGAGGAGGTCGCTGTAATAGTTCTTTGCGTGGGGCAGGTCCCCAAAGGGACTCGGTACTCGAGCTGGAGCTCGGAGTCGGCTCGTCTTCGTCGTTGCCTGGAAGCCTATGCAAAGTTCGCTTTTTGTTTCTTTGCTGCCTGGAAGGTATTTGTGCTGGCTTTGGATCTAAGTCTCCCCACCCGCCAAATCCCACTTGGGGGACGGCCACCCACCCACCTCCGTCGGGTCTTGCCACTTTTTTTCCCTATGTGTGTGTGTGTGTGTGTGTGTTGTGCCTGTGCCGAGCTGCCTGTCTCCTGGCTTGCCTTGGCTGTTCCTCTTTTTCGCACCACTGCGGCAACTGCTGCTTTGCAATTGCAATTTTCAAGGATATGCTTGAAACAGATTTATATGGAGGGCTCAGTACGTGCGGAATTTATTAATGCTGCCCCCCGGAGTGGCAGCCAGCCGCCTTGCCCCGCTATCATTAGCTGGGACGCAACAATGATGCCGCCCGGCACGGCCACGGGCACGGGTTACGTAAGGCGATGGGCCCATCGAAGTTTGCACATTAATAATGAGCTGTGTGTTCAGGTGTGGTGAATCGTGTGTGTTTGTGTTGCACTCGCTGCGAGTATTACGCGATTTCCGACATTTGCCCCCCGAAACGCAAATGGAAACAGACACCGTGCGCCACTCTCCATTGTTGTTGTTCCAGCGCGAACTTTGGCTGCTAATCCGACCAGAGATGCTAGTTGATGGGCCGCTTGCCGTGCTCCGGCATCCGGGACCCGGAATCCGGAATCCGGATTCTGAACGGCGCTCACGTACACGCATTAACGAACTTCGGTGCTTAAAGTGCAGTCGAAAGGCAAAGACCAACAGACGCGGCGCCGTTAAACTTTATCTGTGTTTGTGCAGTTGGAAGGGATTCGCACTACTACCACTAGTCGTGGTGAATCCCCCTGGTAATGAGGCGTCGACGGATCCTAATGGTGACCAGGGTTTAGCATAATTTATTCCCCAGAAGTTGATCGCCCCTTTCAATTGCACCTGTTCGCCTGTCCTCATGGGTATTTTAATTGCGAATATTCCGCACATTAAGTTGCCTCAATTAATTTTCCATCCGGCTTTACTGCCGTTAATTAATTTCCACATATGGCGGCGGAGGATGAGTTGAATGCTCGAAGTCTCCAAGGCGCATCCTTGCCGACACTCCATCAACTGGCCACCGCCGCAATGTGCAGGCGGAAAAATCTGTTAAATTGGATGGTTTCGAGCTTTACGAGCTTGCCAGCGCACTCCCCATCTCAATTTGCATACATTTTGATTGTGATTATCCCGGGCCACTGATTTAAATACGGCCGGATAAGGACGTGGGCGGACAATCAGGACGATGCTCTTCTGGCTCTGTCTCTGACTACGCGCTGCATGTGGCAGATGGGAGAGAGCGCCGCCAGCTCATTAATAAACACGACGCTTTGCTCCGGCCCCGGCACCGGATTCCATCAAGAGTAACAACAGTAACAACAGCGCAATTCCGTGGCTTGTCCAGTGCTTTTCCTCCTCCGCCGATGATGACGAGCTTGTGGTCAGCTAGCCCGTCCGCCATTTCACGCTCATTGTTTTCGAACGGTTAAGGCCAGTCTGTTTTTAAATCGCTTTAATGACGGCTATATGCGAGTATCGAGCGGGGAATACATATATGCTTGTGTATTCCATTTTGAATTTCCTTTTTAATTAAAATAACATTAACCGAGTGTGAATCGAACACATGTACAGCAAGTGGAAATGCACTTACTTCATTGATTGGGCAATGCAATTAATGCGCACATTTAAGCATTAAGTTATGCAGACTATTTTGCAGAAGACTTTAATTGAATAATATATTACTGCTTCAGAAATTAATCTCTTACAGAGGGAGAAGTAATTAAAACAATTAAATGAAGTGAGGGAACTTATATTAAATATGTACTCCATACCTTGACAGATGATATGTAAACTACCAGGAATATCTTAAAGTGACATCCGTAAACTAGTTAATCGAGACTCGACTCGAGAGCTAAGAAATTCTGAGAAACGACCTCCAAGTGTAGCTTTCCTGGCAATGCAAATGGTAATTCGCTGATGGCTGTTACATTGATAAGACCCTCGCTGCGAGTTTTCCGAGCTCGGTTCTGAGCTGGAAAAACTAAGCTCATGCTGGAGTCGCGATGAAGGTCCGATAGCCCGCTGCTTTCATTTCTCAGAAGCTCAGGCGCGGCGGCAGCTGCTTTCAGCAGTGTTTGCTGTCTGTGTCAGCCAGAGAAGCAGCAGCAGCAACAACTTAACTGCACTCAACATTAGTTTGTTATCAACGCTCGCTCGATTGCTGCGGAAAATTGAAAAATATTGTCGCTGCGAAAGCGGATCGAGCTGGTTGCTTGCCACAGGATGTAGGATACTGGCGGCAGGATGCAGGATGCAGCTGCTGCTTCTCCGTCCTAATGATGGATTGCGCTGAAAGTGTCTTAAGCTCACACGCGCGACGAGCTCTTCAAATAAAAGTTTCCAAATGTCGCCTATGCAGGCACAAGGCGACCCGCTTCCCCCATCCTTGCTCTCCCATGTCGGCCTTGCTCCATTTTGGCCATAAAAAGTTTGCCTCTGATTTTGCATGTGCCGGAGCCTGTCTCTAAGACTATTTGGGTTAGCTCTGCCCTTGCTGTGCGGGCTGATAAAGCGGCCCCCAGTTGAAGTGCACTCTGCGTGCCATTTAGTTGGGGAATTCTGCGTTGCAAAATAAATCATCTTGATCGAGCGAACTCCGCATATTAAAGCGATGGCCCCCAGTGCTCCAAAATCGAATTTAGGCGATGAATTTTTGCTGCTGCAGCTGCTGCTGTGCAGACAGATAAAAGAGCACAAGTGAAAAATTGTTCGATATTTTCCGGGAAAACCCTTTGGCAGCCACCGGGGAGGAGGAGGAGGAGAAGTAGCAGCTTGAAACCACTTTATATTTCATGAACCGCTCCCAGCGGGGGCTGTGGTAATTGAAGTTGTCAAATATTACTCAAGATAATTGAAACCCGCCCCGAGATACAAGTATCTGGCCGAGCAACAAGCAATTGAAATTTGAAAATTAATTTCATCTTGCGGCGGGTGAAAGTACAACTTGTTGCACCTGCCTGGCTGCCGGGCATAACTCCTTTGTCAACCGACACGCTAATGTGGTCAATGCCAACTGTTGCCAGCTGGCTCTCTGGGCTGGGCTCTGGGCGGCCATTCAGTGGCAGGATGCAGGCTGAATGACTCTATAAATGCATCCTCCGACCAACCATTCCGCTCTGTTCCCGCAATAAAAGTCGTTGGCGCTGGCAACGTTCCAGCTGCAGACACTAGCGTCGATGGCAATGGCAACGACAAGCGGAAACGGAAGCGCGCAAAAAAATTACGACTGCAAAATGGCGGCGGCGGGATGTAGGGGAAACCGAACCGAAGAAGACGGCAGCCAAGCCCAGCCAAGCCAGCGACTAAGTGGCAAAACATGAACAAAAACTTTGTCCGTTGTGCGGCCGACAAGTTGAAACTAATGACAATTTTGTTGTAATTAGTTGCGGCTTTGCCGTAAACCAGCAAATGCGACGGCTACAAATAAGTTGTCAGCGGACTTAAGTTAAGCAATTTTCATAGTTCTCTCGTCGCGCTGGCTGCCTGGCTGGGCTGGTAAAATCTTTTAGCCCGGCTCAAATTTGTCGGAAATGAGATTCATTTGTTTCCCTTGTCGAGATTTTGTTCGAGTTGTTGCGTGGGCGGGCGGCAGCGGAGATTACATTCTCGCAGCTACAAGGTTACCACTGCCTCCCAAGCCCCCAACTTGGCTTTTAATTATTTAAAACTGCAGCCAGGCAGCTGCTGCTGTTGACGTGTCCTGTGGGAGGAAACAGCCAGGTAGCCGCATGCGAGCTGACTTGGCTTTTTGGCTTTTTGGGTTGGCTAAAAATTGCATTTCATAAATTCTGGCAATTAGGAGCTGTCCACCTACGCAGCGGGAGGGCTGCAAGGACATTCAATCCTGCAGCAGGCATTTATTAAGGGGTAATACCTTGGAAAATGCCAGAAATTCGTGGGGTTCCTAAACAAAAGTTGGATATAATATGACCAACAAAGTAACCTTCTCATGCTTAAGCTAAATTTAGAAAATTAATTTGAAACTTACAGAGATTCCCTTTCGGGTTTTATTGGGGAACATTTACGGCGGTGCTACCTCTTCAATGACCTGCTCTGAATTGTAAATTCAATCCATATCTGAATGTGCCAGCAGTTTCGCTGTAAATACGCCATTGCGAGTTTTATCGAGAGGGCTGTGTGTGGTGTGGGTGGGTGGAGTGTGAAAAATAAACCAATTTAAGGATGGCGTTAAGAGTACATCTTTATGTGCCGCCGCGCAGCGTCTTTATTTTATGCACCGCCGCAACTTCGGCCCCCAACAAAGGACCCGGCTGGTGATGTGGGCGTGGGCGTTTGATTGTGCGGGCGCCGCCCACATGTCGGGAGGAGGACTCAAGCGACTCCTGATTTCGGGAGGGGAGGTGGAGCGGGCTGGCTTACTGTCATCGCAAATTGATGATGCGCAGCGGGCAAATGAAATATCGAGTCGAGTGACGTTTGGGGGGCGGGGTGCCAGTGGCATTCCCGTGCAGTGGTGTCTAATCAACATTTAATTGTGGTTGTTCGCTGACTTTCATGCTCTCACGCGAATAAATGTATGTAGTATTTTTGGAGAGTAAATATTTTCGGAGCAGGGCGGAGGGTTCGGTCAAGCGGCAGAGGTTGGGGGCTTGGTGGGTCGGCGGACATTTGCATATCATAAAAATTCATGCCATAGCTTTTTTGTTTACTTTTTAAATTGAGCAACCGCAAAGTTTTGCATTGCATTAAAAACAGCAAGTGGCATTCGTTCTCTCATTCCCAAGCCACATTCACGTGTCCTTGCTCGCATTCGCACAGGGATTCGCATTCAGATTCAGATTCTCATTGGCTTTTGCACAGAGGAAAATATTGTTCTTGCCAATTATAAGTCACTGAATCAGCTAGAGATGTAACACTATTTTTTTAAGGAAATTTGTTCAACAAAAAATCATTTAAATTTCTTCTTTTTATGTGGTTGGTATATTGACCAGCAACACTGTATTCTTTTGTTAACCAGTGTTTCCTAATGGCCTTTTACGCGTTAACACAAAAAATGTATTCATTTTTAATAAACTGTTTGTGGGCTCAGCATTTAAAGTGTTTAATATTTAAACCACATAGTCCTAGTAGGTTCGAAGATTTTTTTGACAATTTAAACATTTGCTGGCTTAAGCAATCAACAATTACTATGTAAAGCCAGGCCACTTACTTTAAAAAGCAAGTCCTAAGGTCTTAATGCTAAAATTCCGAGTTATTCGTGATTATTCACATTCATATTCAAAGACTATGCAAATTCCTGGTAATAATTTGAGTCGCTTCTTGCCGTGTAGCCTTTTCGCCAATATTGCAGAGAGCTCCTTTGCTTTCGATTTTTCCGGCTGCTTCGTTGATGTCCGAAGTCCGGGCGTTTCTCCTGCCCCTGCGGCGAGTCCTGCCGCCCTAGTCGCTCCTTCTGCTGTGTCTCGCAATGTGCCGGCCATGTCTGCATATAAATTACGCCAGCTTGTAGTTGTAATTTCTCTTCACGTCTCAGTTTGTCTTGTTCGGCCCGGCACGCACATAAAATACATCAATGTGTCTGTAACTCGAGAGGAGTCGAGACAACCCGAGGACACACTGCTGTCCCACTGTGGCTCCACTGGGTTCCGCCGCCTCGTTCCAGTTACAGTTTTGATTTAGTGCCACTTACACTGAGCTCGTGGTCGGATTTTTCACTTGGCACAACTTTAAGCCAGCCAGGCCTTAATGATGCCACCGTGCTTGTGTTTTTGTTTCTGTTTCCGTCCCTCGTTTCGCCTCCCTTCGCCACCTGGGTAGGACCCGGGCAGGACAATGACATCCACTCACCTGAGGGCCCTTTCATACGTGGTTGAAATATTGTTTATTTACCCAATTAACGATAATTGCTTGGATCAATAAATTTATATTTGCTGAACGCGCCACAACGACGCAACGACCACTGGTGGTCACTTCACTTAGAGAGAGGACCCGGTGAGAGTGGTTTACGATGAACCCCTACGAATCCCGGCCAGGAATATGGTTGTGTGTGATTATTGCTCCCCCGAGTAACTGCGACATTAATCATGTCTTGCAGCGGGCCCGCCTGTCTGCGCATTAATAAAGTCATTACCATGTGCCAATCTGGCGGAGGCGCCGCTTATCGGGCTCCAGCGGAGACCCATCACAGCCCAAATGACAGCCATTCGCGGAGCGAGAGTTCAGAGAGAGCACAATCACAGCTGCAATTCGCGGAGCTGGCAATAAATTTCGGAGCGTTTATCTGGCGGCTGACAGCCGGAAATTTCCGCTGTCGCGCCTACAAGCGGGCAACACTTTTCCCCCGTACATTTTTTTAACTGCTTATTAAACTCGCGGGCGTCACGTAGAACGCGTGGCAAGTGGCGCTCCGCCTGAGGCTTAAGTGGCAATTTTACAAAATAGCAGAGCGTAAAACAAATTTCTTTTATGTACTCGCAAATTGCTAGCCAAACTTTTCATATAAATAAATATAAAAGCGAACGAAAGCGAGCGAACAAAGCGAAGCGGGCCGGGCACGAAATGCGGAATCCCGAGTACAAAATGCCATCCAGTCTCCGCTCATAACAAGTGTCAATGGTGGGGCGGACACTATAAACATAAAAACGTCTTGAACGTCGCCCAAAGAAATTTCTTTAAAAAACTTTGCGAGGCGTGGCGAACTCGGGCATCGGCCCGGGCGTGTTTAGGAGCCGCTCATTGTTGTTATTATTGTCGCTGTTGTTACTGCGGTTGCCGCTGTTGCCGCTTTTGCCGCCGCGCTTAACGGCAATTGAATGCGGGACTAAGTGGCAATGTGTGCGAAGGCGTTTTGCTTTTGCAATTTGCAATAACCAAAGCATGGCCATAAAAATATAGTTGCTGGGGCAAAAAACGTACATTCTGCAGACTAAGAACGTTTGCCAAAAGGTTCTAGCATACACGCGGGGAAAAAACGTGTCCTGGAAAGTGGGAAAATTGCCTAAAATTTAGGGATAATGCGCTTTAAAAGTAAGCCTTATGATTCTTTATAATATATAATTTATATATATGAAACTGGGTTTTCACATGACTTTGCACATTAACAATAAAGCATTAAAACAAGGAAGGAAGCTATCTTCGGAAAACCGAAGTTTGGTAATCCTTCTAGTTTGAAAATCTACATAAAAAAGTCAAAATTGCATGGAAGCTTTTCTACGCTTATTTTTATTAGTTTAGCAAATCTGTATAACTAAGAGTACAATTTGAGAAATTCAAATGTTTTATTAATTTTTTACAATTTTAACGATGTAAAATTTTGAAAAAAATGGTTAACAATAATACTCTGCAAGGTATACCAAGAATACATATAAGAATTCATTACAAAGGCTCTCAAAATTGTTCCTTTAAAAATTCTACAATTTATTTAAAATTTGCTGGTCAAATAGGTTAGTATTGCGGGTATATTTTTCCTGTGCATTCATCTAGAGAGAGACAGCAGCTGGTCCTAGAGCAGGACGGCAGCGCAATGAGTTTTTGATTACTTTGAAATTTCTTATTTGCCTTTCCAGTAAGCCGGCCGAAAAAAATTCTCGCCTCGTTACTGTGCAAATATTGATAAGCGTCAGTCACTGCCTGCTGTTGGCCAAATCCTGCTCACCAGCCGACGACACCTCGCCACCAAAACTGCCGCTGCTTCTGGTGTCCCGGTAACCTGGCCCTTTTCTTCTTTTATTTGTTTCGCAATCAGACTGCCAAGTGACATTCGGCGGTTGTTTGTTCTACGCGGCTTATTGCTGGCCAGATTAGGTCCAAATCTAAGCCAGAGAATGGAACGAAAACAAAAAACAGAGTTGATTTCAGCCGAGTCATGCAGCCGCCGCTGCTCAAATCAAGCAATCAATACAGTTCTGCGAATCGAGGACAGATAATTAAATAGTTCCGCTCGGCATTCCTGGAAGAATCGTCCTGGAAATCACCCAACCAAAGCCATCAGCTAAATGGAGGCGAGTTGACAGGCGCTGCTGCGTACGCCAAATTGAAGAATTTCTGTGTGTAATAAATTTGGAACGTGACGCGCGGTAAACTCGAACTTGAGCTCAGAAGGTAGCCCCCAGTTTTCGAGGATGCGTCGCAAGATATGCATGTCAGCGGGTCTGATAGATCTGTCACCTGCTCACGTACAGAGGGCCATATTCGATGTTTGCCAAAGATGATAGCCACCGTCCTTTGCTAATAATTTATGAAATTTCCAATAGTAATAAGCCTCTGACCAAGTTCATAAATTACGGCTCCTAAGCCGGGGCTCTGCCTAATGTGCCCATTTCCTGCACCCCGTCCGCGTCCGCGTCCTTGGCCCGGGGCACGTGCAACTAGTTTGCTGATTGATTAAACCACGCAACATCGCAGCATCAACTAGAAACTTGAACGTTCCAGGAATTGTTATTAGATCGTTTGCTAGTTTCCCCGTTTTCCTACTTTTCGCTGGCTGCTGCCTTTGATGCCGATGCTGAAGCTGATTCTGATGCTGATCTGACGTGGACGGCACACGTGCTAAAGTCACTTTTAACGGAACAACACGGCATCACTTAACGCGCTCTCCTTGCTGCCGTAACCCCCAAACCCAACCCAGCGTCCCGGAGTCCTGGAGTCCTGAACCCATGCCCATTGACTCGGACGTGACAAGTGCGGGCAATGGGCGATATTCCGGCGTGGCCCGGGACCCAACTTCGTCTCCGACTCAATGTCATGTGCAGCGCATAAAGGGGCGGTGCCTGGGCGCTAGTGGAGGCAGGAGTGGCGGCCAGAGAGAGAGAGAGAGAGAGGAATGAAATACTCAATATGACAGCAAGGCCGCTTCTTAAAGCGTATCAAGTATACGCCCCATGCTCCCGGACTCTCACTCTCACTCGCTGAGCCACTCGCCCTTCGTTAAAGTCAAGCATGCCATAAAATCAAATTCCAAACGAGCTGATGGAATTACTTGCAAAAATATTTAACAACACGAGTGCGAGCATGCTAAAAATCCAAATTATTGTCAACACTCGTCTCGAGTTTCGGGACACTTGACGAAACGTACTTGGGGTGAAACAGGAAGATATTTGGAAGGATGGCGTGACCCACTCTCCGCAACTCGAAAGCGAGAATTAATTAAGCGGGCCTGGGAGACGCAAGAGTTGGCCGCTCAGTTTTCGAAAAATATTTCACAGCCACTCGACGGGGTGCACCTGGCCATTATGTAAGTATGCTAATTCCCTCTTGCCCTGAAAACAAAGCTCTCCGCGCCGCAGAGGGTCGGGTTCTGGTGACGTATTCATTAGAAATGCAAATGGGCATGGCGACATCTTCAAGTTCAAGTTGCCGATAAATTCGGATGCGCTGCTGGGAAAGGCCAGGCCAGGTCAGGCCAGGTGATAGTCGCGTCGCGTCGGGTCAACCAGTTTCTGGCCAACCAGTTTCTGACCTCGCCCTGCTGAGGCTGGCTTATATAGTTCTGCCGCTCCAGTCAGTAGGCCTAATTGTGAGAGAGCGAGAGCTGCCTACGCCGCATCCGCCAGCTCAGACGCCTTTCATTACGTATACGCAGGGTAGCGCCAAATTTATGTCAGCCAGCGAGACGCGAACTGGCACAATATTTACGCCTATGTGTTCTTATTTTCTAATTACTGTATACCCGGTGCTGTGGGTGTATCTGTAATTAGTGTTTCGCACACATATTCATATTAAAAGCCGGCATAGTCGCTGCTTAATAAATTAAACGACAATTTGCACTGGGCCCGGGCGGGCTGTTGCTCGTAAAGTGCTGGCGGATCTGGATGTGGAACAGGGACATTATGTTGGTATTAGGCGAAGCCAGCAGCAGCATCAGGCTTGCAATTAAAATAAAACGAATAGCTCAAGTTCCGACATTATGCACTGGAACAGCAGACTCAAATTCGTGTTTTCGAACGTAGAGCTCTCTCTAAAGATGCGTACTTGGGAGACCTCGAAAATAATTTATGAGCCACAATAAGCTGGGAATTTATTTGCCGTAAACATGGAACAATGTCTGGGCTCTCAGGACGCTTTTACCGGAGGTTTTTGCTAGTAGACACTGGCTTCTCGACTCTTGACTTACTGCTCTCCTGATGCTGGGGCTGCGGTGTCAATTTGCCGCGGCTTCTTCCCGCTGATTAACGAGCAAAAACAGAAATCCCTTTTCGCTCATATTTTTAATAAATAATCCCCGCCACTTAGCTGGCCAAATAATAATAATCAGCATCTGTCGCCGTTGCCGTTTGATTGTTAATACAAAATGTTTTTATCGGCAACACAATTTGCTAAACAAATTGGCCAACTCGGCGAAATTTGATTTGATTTATTCCTTTCAGCACTCTCGGCCAGCCAGGATTTAAATACTGTGTTTTTATTTTTGTTAACCATAAGCTTTAGTTTAGTTTCAGTTCGGTTCGCTTTTGCGCTGGCAATAATTGATATCAGTTATTTGCATATCAAATTTAATATATTTGCATATGTCTTTTTCTCTCTGATTTTTTTGCGAAGCGAAACCGTTTTGCGGCTACCCAAAACATATTGTTATGTGTCGCGGTATGCGGAAATAAATTTGATAAAAATGGAATTAAGTGGGGAATAGAACAAGAGCGGACGGGTCGTAAAAGAGTTCTCAAAAGTCAGCGGCACAAACATTTCTGCAAAAGAAAGGAAAGAAGCAAACAAACCCGCTCGACCGGCCTTTAACTTGCTAATTTCGCAGATAAAGCTTATGATTTAAGGAAATTACTAATGCTCCAATTTATGGTCAGGTGACAGATTCGATTGGATTTTGCACCTGAAAGGCACCGCCCGGTTTTGACACCAGTCAGCAGGTGAATAAATTAAATGCACAATTTCATTGGCTGCGCTTGTTGTGTTTGCATCTGTGTATCTGTGTCGCTTTTTGTCACAGAACAATGGTAATAAAATAATATAGGGGCACGCTTGTTGTTGTCTAGAAGTGAAGAAAAAATCGAAAAAATAATAAACACTGACAGATTTTGTAAATAGATCGATTGACCCCAAAGGCAATTTGCATAAAGCGCCGCCACAAATTCCCCCCGGGTTTTCGTTCGCCGGAGTCGCATTTTATTTATTTATTGATACGCCAACGTCGTCCGACCGCTATTATCTATCTGTGAACCCAAGCTGGAAACTCTTCTTGGCGGGGTTACACTGGAAAAAATTGCATATTAACTTAAGTTGGCTTAAATTAGCCTACTTAAGCTAAGGTAATTGACTTTGAAGAGTGCGGAAAATGTGGCCTTGTTTAAAGAACATCAAGATTTTCTTTATGAACTAAGCAATTATTATTATTAGAAAATTATAATATAAATAATATAATTAATAATGAGTAATATAATAATAAAACAATAATAATAACCTTCTTCTTGTAAGGCTCTTAAAGGCGATAAATAAAATTAGAATAAAAAGTGATCGACAGAAAAGGGTTTAACTTTTCGGTGAAATACTTATTGACTCTATGGAGTAAATTTCTCAATGAAAAACAAATTTCACATCCCATCCCACCCCTCTTTTCTCTCCGTGCAATGTGAGAGTTGGCCTGCCTTTTGACCATTTTTTATGTCGATGCTGCGTGCATCTTTTATGTGCGTGTGGCGCCCGAGACCTTGAAATTGTAGCTGGTTTGTTTTATTATGTTTACATTTGTTTAGTTTGCATATGGCATTGCCCCCAGCGACGAACGCGGGCCGAGATCTGGCCAACGGCCATTGGTCGGTCGATCGGCAGCGGCCGAAAGGTGGGGCCGCGTACAAAGCCAAGACAAATTGTTTTTGACTTTAGGTTATTGCCTCGAGTGGTGAATCTTGATTAGATTCTGCTCGGCCCAGCGGAAAAGTCAGGGACCATAGAGGATAAAACGAGATATAGAGATTTCTGTGTGACAGCATTTGTGATACGCTTTCGAGTGATATCACGGCCTGATTTGGTTATGATTTCCACTCTGACCCGATCTGAGCCTTACTCATCGCTATAGTTATCCGTGATATCAATCAAAATCTTAGTCATAACTGCGATTGGCATTCGCTATGGATTCACTATTGATTTGCAAATCGGTTCGGCTATCTTAAATATGGATCTTGGGTATTTCTGCGTCGGGGCTCTTTAATTATGCAAATCGAATCAGTTTTCAGCGAATTTGTTGCTGCTTCTGCCCGGGATGTTGGCGAAAAAAACAATAATTTTTATGATATCAATAAACCATGATGAAAAACGTGATAATCGCTGATCAGATTAAATGGTCGCCTGGCGCCAGCTGATTACCGCCGAATTCCAAATGGCTTCGGGTGCTGGCCAACAGTAAAAGCCTCAAGGTCGCAACGGTTGTTAACTTTATGGCTTCTATTTGGCGGATTCGAGTCGTGTTTTTGCCACAGATGGACAGGTGGACGGACTGATAGATGGATGAATGAATGGCTGGGCAAAAAAGGCTGGCGAAAATTGATTTCTATCCATTTTGAAGCCATTGTTTCCCCGAACTCCACCTCCAATCGGTGTAACCCGATGAGCGTATGGCCAAGCCCCAGAGCGGCCAGTTCGAAATACCTAAATGCCTTATGCCGAATTCCAAAAGGGGACGGAATAATCGCCGGGAATTCCCAGCTAGAAATATGCGGCTGGACCCACTAAAAAAGTAAAAAGTGTAGAAAACCCAGAGTCAATTTCGTCGCCGCGAACTCGTTTCGTAGTGTTTTAGCATTTAAAATATGAAGAAAATCATTTCATTTGTTGATAGCATGACCATTTATAGTGTCGCTTTGGCCGAAACGAGTTTCCAGTTTCCAGCACCTAGAGCCTGGTTACACCTCGGCTCGCCTCCGATGCACGGCCCGATTTGCATAATGTCGACGCCGCAATTTGCAAGAATAGGGCGGCCAGACGACGATGCGCTTTGTTCGCGACGGCAGAGCCATTGTTTTACCACCGTCGCCGGCGTAGCTCTCCGGCCGAAGGTGGATAGCATTTCGAGAGACAAAAGCTGGCGGCGACGAAGAAGAAGTTACTGAAAATCCGAGTTCCGAGCAGAGCAGCAACAACAAACGGTGGTAAGTCTGCATGAACTTGAGCGCAGTCCAGTGACACCGATCAGTGGTTTTCGTATAAATATTGGACCTTTCGGTGATGCAAACGTCAGACACAGCCGAGTGCTCGAAGTCAAAGAACTAAATCCAAAATGCGTGCCTTCATTGTAAGTATACTCGCGGCGGAAGAGTGCCTCCAGGATACCAAGGATTACCACGTCGTTCGTTCCTCTTCCTCCTCCAGGTTTTGTGCTTGGTGGCAGTCGCCTGCGCCGACAAGCTCGGCTACAACTACCAGCCCGTGGGCCACTCCGGCTCCGGCCTGTCCTTTACTCCTGGCGGCGGCTCCATCGGAGGCGGTTCCATCGGAGGTGGCTCCATTGGGGGCGGTTCCATCGGAGGCGGCTCTATCGGAGGTGGCTCTCTCGGAGGTGGCTCCATTGGTGGTGGCTCCATCGGAGGCAGCATCGGCAGCGGTGCTGGTCTGGGCAGCCTCGGCAGCCTTGGCAGCCTTGGCGGTGGCAGCGACTCTCTGAGCGCCCCCGTCTCCTACAACGCCCCCGCCCCCGCCGCCGAGCTGGAGAAGGAGTTCTTCACCTTCACCGCCAACGAGCAGGACTTCGATGAGCCCCAGCAGCTGGAGCGCGTCTCTTCGGCTCTGAACAAGGCCCTGCGCGTCGTCTTCATCAAGGGACCCGAGAACCGTGGCCTGGAGAACGCCGCTCTGGCT